>JASTWQ010000600.1:0-104202 GCA_035220615.1 Leptothorax acervorum
TCAATAGGTAAGGAGATATTTATTAAACACTCATTTTTTACACCTATTATTCGCTGTAAAATTTTTAGCTCACAATGGATTGATGGGAATTTTTAATACATTTTTATAACTACTAAATAATGCTACAAACCAAAATTCAGCTAGCTGGGATTTTTTTCGAAAAGAAAGTCTAATGGAGGATTCACACTGCGTCCGATGTTCGACGTACGACGATCCGACATTCAATAGGAGATTTTTGTCTCTAATAATAAATTCTTTTATTGGATGTCACATCGTCGTACGTTGAACATCGGACGCAATCGGACGCAGTGTAAATATTCCATAAAGTGACCGGATTATATAAGTTATGTGCTAATATGGTCATTCGGTAAAACTGCTGTTTAGGGGACCCATCTCCAATGACTTTGACATATCGTTGACATATGTTGTCAAGGTTACCCTCCTGAGTAAATTTCAAAAGGTTTTAGCCCCGTCGCTTGTTCTTTATCACGTGAGTCACAGTCGATTTACTGCTTTTAATGACTTTCCTTTATTTACACAGGTATTATTTCCACATAAATATTAGTCGTTTATGCCTTTCAATACTCAAAATAACTGCTGTTTTTCACTTGTTGTTAATAACTTTTTAATAAAGAACGGCCCATTGCTAAATTCTTTTAAATGTTGTGCAGGGTCATGATAACCTTGACAACATATGTCAAGGTCAAGGTCACTGGAAGTGGGTCCCCTAAATAGCAGTTTTACCGGTTATTCCATTGAATGGATAGAGTTGTTTAAATTCTCTACAATGTTTTATTTCCTTATTTATATAGGATTTACAAGGATTCCAGCAGAATTCCTTCTGGTAAGGTAAGTATATTTTTTTTTTCATTACTTATATAATACGGTTGTGTGGTGATACAAGGGTACTGTGCATCTGCATAAAACGAGTTCTGTGTTTGAATACAAGGGTGCTGTGCGCCTGCAAATATCGGGTACTGTGCGCCTGCAAAGATTGGGTGCTGTGCGCCTACAAAGAAACGGGTGCTGTGCGCCTATAAAAAGAACGGGTGCTGTGCGCCTGCAAAGATCGGGTGCTGTGCGCTCACAAAGAAACGGGTGCTGTGCGCCCACAAAAAGAACGGGTGCTGTGCGCCTACAAAGATCGGGTGCTGTGCGCCTACAAAGAAACAGGTGCTGTGCGCCTGCAAAGATCGGGTGCTGTGCGCCTGCAAAGATCGGGTGCTGTGCGCCTACAAAGAAACGGGTGCTGTGCGCCTGCAAAGATCGGGTGCTGTGCGCCTACAAAGAAACGGGTGCTGTGCGCCTACAAAAAGAACGGGTGCTGTGCGCCTGCAAAGATCGGGTGCTGTGCGCCTACAAAAAGAACGGGTGCTGTGCGCCTGCAAAAATCGGGTGCTGTGCGCCTACAAAAAGAACGGGTGCTGTGCGCCTGCAAAGATCGGGTGCTGTGCGCCTACAAAAAGAACGGGTGCTGTGCGCCTGCAAAGATCGGGTGCTGTGCGCCTACAAAAAGAACGGGTGCTGTGCGCCTGCAAATATCGGGTGCTGTGCGCCCACAAAGAAACGGGTGCTGTGCGCCTAAAAAGAAACAGTTACTGTGAGTTTACAAAAAACTGGGTGCTTTGCGCCTGCAAAAAAGACTGCTAAGCATTTTTGAAAGTTCATTATCCGCCTATTTTAAATAAAATGTCCCTCAAGACAAAACATGTTATTTTAAAGCCTGAAGAAAAAGATATAATTACTCGAGGCGAATGGATTACGGACGATCATATGTATTATTTCCATATACTTTTACGAAGTTGTTCAAATTATCAACCTGCCGAAACATGGCAAATCCAATTGCCTGAATTTATTCAAGAGATACCAGAAGATAGAAAACATATACAAATATTACACAGTTCGACAGCTTCATTAAACTGTACAGATCCAGAAATTAGAAATAGAAATGGACATTGGGTATGTAGCTATTACGATAGAAAAAATATATATATCTATGATTCACAAAATAAAAAAAAATTGCACGAACATCATAAGGAATTCTTTAAAAAATTATTTCCAACATACGACTTTAAGAAACATCCCGTCAAATTTCCTACTGTGCAAGATCAACGGAACTCTAACGATTGTGGAGTTTTTGCTATAGCTTTTGCAATTTCATTATTGTTTAATATTAAACCTGACAAAGTAAGATATGATTATGAAGTAATGCGTTCACATTTGTTAAAGATTTTTGAATCAAATACAATTGAGCATTTCCCTCAAGATTTACAATGTGGTATTCTTCAAAAAGTACTTCCATTAGCGGTAGTAAAAGCGAGAGAGGCTGAAGCGATTGTCAGAAGTACTACGAGATATTTTGAACGTAATTACGCTAAAAAACGTTGTGCACAGGAACAGGATTCAGAAAATCGCCCTACAAAGCGACAGGAATGCAAACAAAATTTACCAAATAATCGTGCTGAAGTTTCACAATGTGGTTTTTCTCAAAAAGTACTTCCATTAGCGCTAATAAAGGCGACAGAGACTGAAGCGATTGCTAAAAGTACAAAGACACATTTGCAAAGTAATTATGCTACAAAACCTCGTGCAGAGGAACAGGATTTAGACAATTGCGCTACAATGCGACTGCGATCCAAACGGAATTTAGTAAATAAAGTTATTTTAAAGCCTAAAGAAAAAGACATAATTACTCAAGGTCAATGGATTACGGACGATCATATGGATCATTTCCATACACTTGTACGAAGTTGTTCAGATTATGAACCTGTCGGAACATGGCGAAACCAACGGCCTAAATCTATTCCACGTATGTCAGAAGATAGAAAACATATACAAATATTGCACAGTTCGTCAGCTCCATTAAATTGTACAGATCCCAAAAAGAGAAATATTAATGGACATTGGGTATGCAGCTATTACGATACAAAAAATATATATATCTATGATTCACTAAATAAAAAAGAATTGCACGAACATCATAAGGTATTCTTGAAAGGATTATTTCCAACATACGACTTTGAGAAATATCCTGTCAAATTTCCTACTGTGCAATATCAACCGAACTATAACGATTGCGGAGTTTTTGCTATAGCTTTTGCGACTTCATTGTTATTCAATGTTAAACCTGACGAAGTGAGATATGATCATAGAGTGATGCGTTTGCATTTGTTAAAGATTTTCGAATCGAATACAATTGAGCATTTTCCTCAAGATTCACAAAGTGATGCTCAGACAGTGCTTCCATTAGCGGTAATTAAAGCGAAAGAGGCCGATGCGCTTGCTAAATATACAAATGGACATTTTGAAAATAATTGCGATCAAAAACGTCCTGCAGAGGAACAGGATTCAGAAAATCGCCTTACAAAGCGACAGCGACGCGAACAGAATTTACCAAATAATCGTGCTCAAGATTTACAATCTGGTATTTCTCAGAAAGTACCTCCATTAGAAGTAATAAAAGCTACAGAAGCTGAAGCGCTTGCTAAACACACAAATAAACAGTTTGAAAGTAATTGTGCTAAAAAACGTCCTGCAGAGGAACAAGATTTAGAAAATCGTGCTACAAAGCGGCAGCGATCCGAACAGAATTTACCAAATAATGTTATTTTAAAGCCTGAACATAAAGATATAATTATTCGAGGCGAATGGCTTTGGGATGTGCATATAGATCTTTTCCATCGACTTTTGCAAAATTGTTCAGATTATACACCTGCCGATACATGTCTATTACAATTGCCTGAACTTATTCCATCTGTAACACAAGGTAAAAAACATATACAAATATTGCACAGTTCGGAAGGTTCAGTAAAGACAGCTGCATCAAATCCAGATGGACATTGGGTATGCAGCTATTACGATACAAAAAATATATATATCTATGATTCACGAAATAGAAAAACATTGCACGAACACCATGAGCAATTCTTGAGAGGATTATTTCCAACATATGACTTTAAGAAACAGCCTGTCAAATTTCCTACTGTGCAATATCAACCGAACACTGACGATTGTGGTGTTTTTGCTATTGCTTTTGCGACTTCATTGTTATTCAATATTAAACCTGACAAAGTTAAGTATGAACAGAGGTTAATGCGTTCACATTTCGTACAAATGTTGGAAAATAATGTTATTGAACATTTTCCTCAGGATTCGCAATGTGCTAATCCTCAAAAAGTACTTCCGTTAGCAGTAATAAGAGCAAGAGAGACTGAAGCGACCCGTAAACGTATAATATACCAATGTAAAAAGAAAGAAGTGGGCTATATGGAGAATTTAGAAGAGAATCGTGCTAAATGGCGATGTCAATACAAAAAAAAGGATTTGCTACAACAACGCGCACAAAAGCGTTTACGTTATACAATAAATTCTCAGGAAGAACGAGATAGGCAAAGAAAATATTCTGATCGTAAGTGGCTTTATAATAAACGATTTTATGAGAGAAAGAGTTCTAAATCAGTCGCTGCAAACAAAAATCGCGATATTGCCAAAAATGTCACTAGAAAATATCACAAGTTTTGGTCACGAAATTATATACAATTTCTTAATCCTGTGGCAATTGAAGACATTGAAAAGAAACTTGATATTAAAAATCCTACTGAAAGACGATTAGAAGCCGAAAGAATCGTACGTTGGGGTATGCGTATTCGAGACAGTTTTGTCCGCGATATTTCTAAAGTATTAGCTGTACTTAAAAAGAAATCACAAGTATGCTTGACTCTTGTCGCTGAATGCTCTACAATTGACGATAAAAAACGTGCATTATGTGGCATATCGCGACATACAGCTTCGTCCGAAAATTACTTTATCGATACATATCGTAACATTACTTCATCACAACTTTTGGTGATGAACGAGAAAGGTACACTTATGAATGTATTACCTTTGCAGCAGGCTCGAGCGAAAAAGTCATGGTCATGCAATGCTTTGTGTAAAATTGATCCGTTTCTAATCGATCGTTATGGACAATTCCTTAAAACGATAAGTACATGTACTTTAAAGAAAATACCACAATTGTTACAAAATATTCATACATGTACAATAAAGGATCCGAATAGACAGGGTCACACACATGCTTGTTACATTGATGATACAACTTGCGAAGCGACATTTCTTCCTGTTCTATTATTATCACCTCATTTTCCAACGGTGAGATTTATTAAACGTTTAGTTTATCAAATGACAAGATTACATAACAAGATGTTAAATCTGGAGAAGGCTTTAACTTCTGCTGATTTGGACACATTAAACGAAATTATAACTTTGGCACAACAACAAGCAAATATGTACAAACATCAGCAGAATTGTACTACTTTGAGTGATGATGAAATCATGTCTCGCTATAAAAATGCATTTAAGGCTTTTGCTAAACGCTCCATGGACACACCTCGATATGTTTGTGCATCATGTGAGAGACTGTGTTATAAAAGAAGTGTCTTCGAATTTAATAAGCTTAAAGCACAAATAGGTATTCCAATTTGGAGAGATTTAATGGCGCATTTAGAAAAGCATAATATTACCCCGCAATACATATGTCGTTACTGTGACAAAAAATTCCGTGACGGATTAATGCCTGCGTATTGCGTTTTAAATGATCTATTTGTACATGATCCACCCGAAGTAATATCATGTCTTAACGAGTTTGAAAAAATTCTTATACAAAGAGCTAAAGCTTTTCAAACTGTGGTTTCAATGAAACCTGTTAGTAAGAAAAAATTTCCTCACAGACGAATGGTACAAAAAGTAAAAGGTAGAACGTTTCATTTACCGTTACCTTTGCAAGAGACATTGAACAAAATATGTTCTGATAAGGATCCAATTAATACCAATCATTAACTGTACTTTGTACGTGTTAGAAATGTTCCGACAAAATCAAAAATTATCTGGGAACAAATGGTAGACGTTAAGAAGGTTTTTGACGCTTTAGTGTGGTTAAAAGAACATAATCCTTTATATTCTCATATTGTATTACCAGATACTTATAATAATTTTTCTTTACATACATTATTAAAAAATCCAGAGTATGAAATACAGAAGACAGATGAAAATGGTAGTAAATCTGATTCGGATGACGAACACGAATCGAGTCCAAAAAGTCCAATGCAAGAAACAGAAAACAACGTAGACGCTACTTTAAATAATCAGCGTAAGGCAATGATAACTCAGGTTCTTGACGAAAATAATAATTATTACGAGCAATATACTATTTATCCTTTATATGAAAAAAAAGAATGTAAAAGTGATACCGCCTTATATCAAATGTTAAAAATTGACGATTTGCCTTTGGACAATCGTGAGAAATTGTTAGATCTATTATGTTTTCCAGATTTATATCCTCTTGGTGTTAATGGAGAACACCAAACTAGACAGGTTAAAATTCACGACCATGAATTTGTTAAATGTCGTTTGATGTCCAAACATTCACAATTCAGGTTAAATATACAATTCTTATTTTTTTTGTTAAATCAATTGAATATGCGTCAATTGAAACGTGGTATTTTTCACAAACTGAATATAACTAATCGTTATACGGCTTCAGAATATTTACAAGCAATGGAGACAGATGCATTAGAATCTAACTTGAGTACAATATTTGCCACTCTAAGAAATACGGAACAATACTGGCATCGACCAAGGAATAATTTAAGATGTATGACGCAACATTACGGACCTGCGACATTTTTCCTAACATGGAGTCCTGCTGATTGGCTAATGGATGATTTAGGTGCATATATTCGTGAAGTAAATGGATGGCCTGACGATTCGACGCCCATTAGTGTACTAGTTGCTAGGGATCCCGTGTCGACGTCAAGGTTTCTTGATAATAAATTCAAAGCATTCCTTGATTTTATTTGTTCCAAAGATCACCCGATCGGAGAAGTAATACATTACTTTTGGCGACGAGAATACCAAGGTAGAGGTCTACAACATTTTCATTTATTAGTTTGGATTAAAGGTGCGCCAATTATCGGTGAATCCTCCTTTGAAGAGATTTCTAAATTTATTTTGCAACATATAACATGTGAAATGCCGGATCCAAAGATTTCACCATTATTATACAGGCGAGTCAATACGCATCAACGACACAAACATAACGATTATTGTCTTCGTTCTAAAAAAGTAGGACGTAAAACGACTCGTGTATGTCGTTTCGGATTTCCTCGTCCTGTCACGGAAACGTTGATTATCAGAGATGTCGTGAGTTCGATAGCAGGTAGAAAACGATTGAAAAATAGAAGTAGGCTTTATGATCTTCCTCGAACAGATGCTGAGACAAACATAAATGATTATAATAAAGTCCTTCTTACTGCAGTGGAAGGAAATGTCGATATACAATATATTGGTGAAAAATCCACGTTGCTTACTTGGTATATTACTAAGTACATAAATAAAGCAGCGAAAAGTGAAATATCTGATGCTATCCTTGATAGTAAAAATGAGAAAAAGGAATCATTGCATAGCAAAATTTGGAAATATGCTATGCGAGGCATTAGTAATAGGGAATGTGGAGCTCTTGAAGGTGCTGATGGATTGCTAGGTATTCCTTTATATGGGACTGATCGAAATACGACTATTAGATGGTTAAATGTTAATCAAATACGACACAGAAAAGTGAAAGGTTATAAGGAAATTGAAGCTCTTGACGGAGATTCTACAGATATATTTTGTCCATCTATAATAGATGATCATTATCCACAGAGACCGGAAGAATTGGAATCCATGTCTTTGTATGAATTTGCACAATGGTATGAGATTTCGAAAATCAAACCAAAAGGTAAAAATATTGAACAGTATAAAATGAAGAATGGTTATTATCTGAAACGGCGACAGCGTGGACATCTTATTGATCACTATAGATACAATATCAATACGCAGCCGGAAAATTATTTTTTTCATTACTGCTCATGTTTAAACCGTGGCGGAAAATAGAAGATCTTAAAGATGGATGTGACACTTATGCAGAATCATTTCACAAGGGAAAGTTACATCTTGAGAAAGCATTGCAGTATCATGAAAAATTAGAGGAATTGCAAAAAGCATTTGAAACTGCGCAGGAATTAGTTCAACAACATTTAGATGAGTTGGAAAAACAGCATGAGTCTCAAGACGATCCTGATAATCTAATAGGTGTTCAAAATGTTGAGGCTGGTGAAGCGATGCAAGATTTTAAGGATCTTGGTGACAAATTAGATCAGGAAATCGATGTATCTGAAATGATTTCAAAGCTGAACGCAGATCAAAAAAGAGTATTTGATAGAGTCATCAACGCCATAACATCGTCGGATATCGACAACACCATAATATCGTCGGATAATTATAAACCATTACGATTATACGTTAGTGGAGAAGGAGGTACTGGTAAAAGTTTCTTAATTAAAACGATTGTATGCTGGATAAAACAAAATCGCAACAAGAATACTGCTGTAGCAGCACCTACTGGTATAGCAGCGTTTAATATCAATGGTTTGACAGTTCATAGATTGCTGCAGTTACCTGTTGAACATGGTCAGACTCCTAAGTATAAACAATTAGCTCCACACGTTTTGAAAGTTTTACGGGCAGATCTGAAAGATGTTATTCTTATTATAATTGATGAAGTGTCAATGATATCTAATTTAACTTTGATGTATATAAACTTGCGTCTATGTGAAATATTTGACACCTTTGACGAGGCTTCGTTTGGTCGAAAGCATATTCTTTTATTTGGAGATCTGCTTCAATTACCTCCTGTACGTGAAGATTTTGTCTTTGTTCCATTATCGAACGAAGAACTTGGTAAATATATTGGCAGTATGGGGACTACAAAAAACATTTTGTGGCACGAATTTGAATATGATGAATTGACGATCAACATGCGTCAGCAAGGAGACGGATCTTATCGTGAATTACTCTCGAGAGTTCGTATTGGTTTATTGACAAAATCTGATTCTGAGATTCTTGAGAAAAGAAAAATATCTTTTAAAGGCGAGTCTTTCGAAACAAGATTATACGAATTGTGTGATTTTATTGATAATTTGCCGTCTGATACCGTTTGTTTACTGCCTACTCGTCATATGTGCGATGTTCTTAACACTGCAATGTTAAGTCGTATTGCTTCAAGAGAAATATTATTAATTGCTGAAGATACATTGGAATGTAGAAATAAATCTGTCAGACAAAGAGTAGCAAAGAAATTGACGGATAATGAGGATGATAATACTACAACAGCTGGGCTTTCAAAACAAATTGCAATTAAAATTAGAGCGAAAGTTATGATAAGACGCAATATTGATGCCAGTTTGGGCCTCGTAAATGGTACAATTGGTACAGTTATTTCTGTTGTGCAGGATACATCTACTGCTTATGTAGAAAAGATTAAACTTCTTTTACCGTCTGGTTTGGAGTATTTTATTGAAAGAGTAAGTGTCAAGTTTCAAGTATTGCATGTATCCGATACAGCATATGTTATCAGAAAACAATTTCCCATAACTCCGAGTTATGGCATAACCGTTCATAAAAGCCAAGGATTAAGCTTGCAAAACGCTATTATGGATATAGGTAATTCTGTATTTAGTTGTGGTCAAGTATATGTTGCGCTGTCCCGAGTAACATCTCTGGATGGATTGTATTTAATTAACTTTGATCCTTCATCTGTAACAGCAAGTGAAACAGCTATTATCGAATATAATCGGCTAAAACAAAAATTTCTGCCACAAGCACAAACGATTACTATTTCAAAAAAACGTTTCCGAAAAGTAAAAGATATTCCGTGGACATTGTCGAAAATAATCAGTTTTGTTCAAGAGTCAGATCAACAAGCTGGACAGAGTACAGATTTGCAAAAAATTGTGGAAAAAAACATACCTGTTTTGCAAAATGAAGATAAAGTTTCATGCTACGCAAATTCAGTACTACAATGTTTCTTTCAGTCAAGTATTATCAGGAAAGTGTTGCTTAAAGTTGATACGGATGAATTATGTATACTAGCGCATAAATATGACCAACGATTAGATATAGATAATTTGAATGCTGATAAAATACGGACAAAGCTAGGAGAGCGTTTTACGAGTCGTGATGGTGAAGAACCGAAAAAACGAGACGCTCTCGAATTTCTTACTGCTATTTGTACTGAATATGATTATATAAGAAATCTGGTAGAGCATCAAGTCACTTGTACCACTCGGTGCAAATCATGTGATAATACAAAAGTTACTACTAATAACAATATAGTTGTTCCAATTTCTATTAACAATTTGAAGAAGAAAAGTTATAATCTTAATGATTTATTAAAGATTACATTTTCACATTGGTGTCAATCACATGATAAAACATGCGAACAGTGTGCAGGAAATGATATAATATTTAAAAATGAATTAACGTCGACCAAGGAAATAGTTATCATTCATTTAATTTTGTTCTCATCACAGGATAATAAAGTAGTGAAAATACCACAGACGTTTAATTTAACTGCCATACCAACAACTACAGTATCGATAGCTAAACAGCAGTATAAAGTAATGAATGCTATATTTCATTATGGTGAATCTATTGAACAAGGTTGTTTTACAAGTATGTGTAGACCAGACAGATTTTGGATTGCATTTAATGATGTTGCAGTTGATGATAATGCAAAAATTATAAAAAAAGCACGATGGCCTAATGGTTCAAAAAATATTTATATATTATTTTTAGAAAAAGTTGGTAAGAAATAATATATATAAGCAGTATTATGAAATATAGATGCACATTTTATTTTTACATAATACTCGAAACCACATACACTGTGTATTTTATTACATATAAGTTATTGTTTTTACTAAATGCAACATAATTAATTTTTTATCAATAAATTGTATTTCCCTTTCATAATATTTTATTGTTCCAAGAAGATTAACATTAATCACACTACATTACGATCATATATTTTATGTAGTAAAATATATACAAGGTGTAAAACTAAAGATGTTACAAACTATCATTTTCTAAAACTAAGCAAAATATGAAATTTTTGTTTCTTTAGAAATAATAGTCTATAACACCTTTATTACCTTCCTACACATACTGTTTATAAAATGCGTATCACTAAAAAATGCGTGATATCTGGGCGAAATTACCTTTTTCAACAAAGTCAATAAAACCCAAGTAATACGTAATATTTATTTTTGTACCTCGTAATATAAGTAATATCTTTAATTTTTAAATAATTAATAAAAAATCCAAATGGTAATATTATTTATCTTTGCACCTCTCGAAAAAACTAAAATGGTATGTATTTTCTATGAGGCATTAAACATGTCTCTCATTTTTTATTAATATACATATCAATGACTACATTTCAATTGTAAAAGACGGAGAGGGGGTGGTGGTGGGATTTTACCGCTTTATAGCATTAGCATTAATCACGCTACATTTTGCGATTATATCTTATGTCGCAAAATATACACAGGATGTAAAACTAAAGGGATTATAGATTATTATTTCTAGAAAACTAAGCAAAATATTAAATTGATGTTTTCTTAGAAATATAGTGGTCTGTAACATTTTTAGCTTTACATCTTGTACAGACTGTTTATAAGATATACTGTTCATATAAGATGCGTAATATTACAAAACAAAAAGGCATGATATCCGTACAAAATTACCTTTTACAAAAAGGTACAAAAAAAGACGCCAAGCACGCGTGGTGTACCTCGAAAAAATCGAAGTAATATCTTTACCTCGAAAAAATCGAAGTAATATATTTGTACCTTGAAAAAATCCAAGTAATATCTTTACCTCGAAAAAATCGAATATAAATCGAAAAAACTTAAGTAACGGGTGGTATACGTAAGACCTTTGTACCTTGAAAAATAAGATATACTGTTCATATAAGATGCGTCATATTACAAAAAGGCATAATATCCGTACAAAATTACCTTTTACAAAAAGGTACAAAAAAAGACGCCAAGCACGCGTGGTGTACCTCGAAAAAATCGAAGTAATATATTTGTACCTCGAAAAAATCCAAGTAATATCTTTACCTCGAAAAAATCGAAGTAATATATTTGTACCTCGAAAAAATCAAAGTAATATCTTTACCTCGAAAAAATCGAAGTAATATATTTATACCTCGAAAAAATCCAAGTAATATCTTTACCTCGAAAAAATCGAAGTAATATATTTGTACCTCGAAAAAATCCAAGTAATATCTTTACCTCGAAAAAATCGAAGTAATATATTTATACCTCGAAAAATCCAAGTTAATATCTTTACCTCGAAAAAATCGAAGAAATATATTTGTACCTCGAAAAAATCCAAGTAATATATTACCTCGAAAAAATCGAAGTAATATATTTGTACCTCGAAAAAATCCAAGTAATATCTTTACCTCGAAAAAATCGAAGTAATATAAATCGAAAAAACTTAAGTAACGGGTGGTATACGTAAGACCTTTGTACCTTGAAAAATAAGATATACTGTTCATATAAGATGCGTCATATTACAAAAAGGCATGATATCCGTACAAAATTACCTTTTACAAAAAGGTACAAAAAAAGACGCCAAGCACGCGTGGTGTACCTCGAAAAAATCGAAGTAATATATTTGTACCTCGAAAAAATCCAAGTAATATCTTTACCTCGAAAAAATCGAAGTAATATATTTGTACCTCGAAAAAATCAAAGTAATATCTTTACCTCGAAAAAATCGAAGTAATATATTTATACCTCGAAAAAATCCAAGTAATATCTTTACCTCGAAAATAATTAAGTAACGGGTGGTATACGTAATACCTTTTGTACCTCAAAAAATTGAAGTAATATATTTTTACCTCGAAAAAACCTAAGCAAAAAGTGGTACACGTAGTTATCTTTGTACCTAGAAAAAATCCAAGTAATATCTTTATTTTAAAAAAAATACAACCCAAGTGACACATCACAAAATTGTGTTACCTTTTATTCAATCCAAGTTATTATCTAAAAAAAAAAAGAAATGATATCTGTAAATTGCGCCAATTATAAAGAAAGAATATATATGTCTCAAAAAATAATTGTTGCACTACTTTGATAAAAAATCTTTACATTGTGTTAATTAGAAAAACAATGTATAATAACAATTTTATAACATTACAATTTTTTATTTCAATCCAACAAGGAAATGTAAGATATTTAAACACAGTTTATATTTGTATTTTTTAGTGGATATAACAATTTTATAAAATTAAAAATTTTTTAATTCAACAAGGGAAAGCAAGGTACCTAAACAATACAAAGTTTACAAGTTCATATATGTATTGTTCAATAAAATAAAACATTTAATTACAAACAATTACAGACAGAGGTCTGAGAGTTATAAACAATTATAACATTACAAAATAAACATATTTTATTAAAATTAATACATTTTTCTTGTAAAAAAAACTTGGCGCTGCTAGACCTCGAAATATAATAAAGTACTATAATTTTAACTGAATAAGGACAACGATAAAAATAATTCAAGGAAGAATGCAATGGGAGTAATAACAATAATTATCAGCGTGTGTATGTGCGAGCGAGTGATACGGGCAGTAACGGCGAGTGATGCGACTAATAATTAAGCATAGGATAAGTTTAATGTTTTAAGGCGTGCGTTAAATATTTTAAAAGCGATTAGAATTAAGTATAGGATAAGTATAGGATAAGTTTACATATATTGTACAACAATTAGAATTAAGTATAGTATAAGTATAGGATACGTTTACATTTGTAAGGCGTGCGTTGTCACAGCGATTATGCGAAGTAGGTTTAAGATTACGTTTCTTTAGTATATAAGTCTTATTGTAAAAAAAGCTTCTTTTAATTTTAATTTGTATCTAATGTAACTCGACCTAGTACTTTATTATATTTTGAGGTCTAGCAGCGCCAAGTTTTTTTTACAAGAAAAATGTATTAATTTTAATAAAATATGTTTATTTTGTAATGTTATAATTGTTTATAACTCTCAGACCTCTGTCTGTAATTGTTTGTAATTAAATGTTTTATTTTATTGAACAATACATATATGAACTTGTAAACTTTGTATTGTTTAGGTACCTTGCTTTCCCTTGTTGAATTAAAAAATTTTTAATTTTATAAAATTGTTAAATGTACTTGCTCGGGGGGGTGTTAAATGATCCCCGGATTTGCGATTGGCCTGCAATCTACGGCTGGTTCGAAGGACCAGAGGGGGGTGTCGGCCCCTCGCGATTACGAAATTTATGCACAAGGCATGCAGCGAAATAAGCGATAGAAAAGGCGACTCACCGTATCGATGCCCGTTCTCCTGGTCGTATCCTTCGTCCTTCCGCTCGGCCGGCCTCCGTGGTAGCGGGAGAGCTGGGCAGGCTATCGTGCGTTAGCAGGCAAGGCAGGAAGGAAGCAAGCAAGTCAGCAAGCAAGCACGACACAGGCACTCGAAGTCAGGCACGAAAACTTATCCGATTGAAATGGTGTGTACTCGAAGGTCGGAAAGTGAGTGAGTGATGAGTACTTGACGACGAGCGATGAGTGAGTGCTCCGATCCTTTTCGGCTCGCGCTCCTGCGAAGCAAGTCGCGCGCGAGTACCAAATTCCAAGAGTGGTTAGGGGGGCCACCCGCGGGCGGGCAGCACGAGTCGGGTGAGTCGCCCGAAAATTGGCAATTCGATCGCGGTCCGCCAACGTTTCGCGCGAGTCTACCGACGCGAGGTAGCCGTTACCGACGGTAACGCGAATAATATTTAAAACTGTCATGCAGTATAACACAACTTATAAACTAACGCACGCTATTTATCTACTAACAAATGTGTATGTACAATATTTACATGTGAGCTCCAACCATACCGCCCACCAAAATACAAGTTTGTATTTTTTCCTTCTAATCGGCGACGGTCGCCCGTGGTAGTGTGCCCATGGGCAGAGGGCACAGCTTTACCAGGGGACGCTGAATCGAGCCGTCCGCGACCCGAACCGTGGCGACGCGCGGGACGCCATCGCTACCCGGATGTAGCGCCTTCACCCGGCCGCGCTTCCAGCGCAAGGGGGGCGCGTTGTCATCTTTAACGAGCACTAAGGCGCCCACGGCGAGAGGGTTGGCAGAGGTCACCCACTTGGGACGCTGCTGTAAGGTGTTGAGATACTCCCGGTGCCAGCGTTTCCAAAAGTCTTGATGAATTCGCTGTACCAGCTGCCATCGACCTAAGTGATTCATCGGCAGCGGAGTCAGATCGGGCGAGGGGACGGCTACGAGAGGCTCCGTGGTTAGGAAATGTCCCGGAGAAAGGACTTCGAGATCCAATGGATCGGTGCTCAATGGGCAGAGGGGTCGAGAATTCAGGACGGCCTCGACCTGGGCGAGGACCGTCGTGAACTCCTCCACGGTCAGGATTTGATCCCCCACCACCCGACGAAGATGGGTTTTGAAGGATTTGACTCCTGTCTCCCAGAGGCCCCCAAAATGGGGCGCGGAGGGAGGATTAAAGGACCATTTGATCCTCTCTCGCTCCGCCGCGCAACGCATGTGGTGCTCGAGTTCTCGCGATGCTCCCACGAAATTGGTGCCGCAGTCACTATAGAGGAGTGAGCAGCGTCCGCGACGGGCCACGAAGCGTCGCAGCGCAGCGAGAAAGGAGTCTGTGGACAGCGAAAAAGCGACCTCCAAATGGATCGCCTTAACGGCGAAGCAGACGAACAGGCATACATAGGCCTTAAAGGAAGAAACTCCCCGAGCTCGGCGGGGGGTTATCGAGAACGGCCCCGCAAAGTCCACGCCGCTTATTGAGAACGGCTTGGCTGCGCCAACTCTCTCGATCGGGAGATCCGCCATGGGGGGTTGGAGCGTGCGGGGATTCGCGCGGAAACACCCGTAGCAACCGGAGAGTACTCGCCGGATCGCGCGGTGCACTCCGATTATCCAATACTGCCGGGCGAGCAAGTACTGGAGTGTGCGTCTTCCGGGGTGTAGGTGTGCGCGGTGCACCTGTTCGATAACAAGCTCGGTTAGTCGGTGGTTATTTGGTAGCAGCACGGGGTGCTTGGCTTCGAAGCTCAGGCCCGAGTGGCCGAGTCTGCCGCCCACCCTGAGAAGTCCCGTTGGGTCTAAAAACGGAGCGAGTTTGCGGAGCGGCTTGGGGAGCCTCTTCCCGTTACTCAGTCGATCGATTTCATCGCCGAAGGACTCCAACTGGACCAATTTCACCACCGTTAGTAGCGCTGAGTGCGCTTCGAGTTGATCCACGGCCAAGGTCGCGGGTACCGGCTTGGCCCTGGATCGAGTCGTAAACCTTATGATATACGCGATTACTCTACTAATTTTATCTAACGACGAAAATCTACTTAACAATAGCGAGATGACATTGGGTGTCTCGCACGCGACGAGCGTGACGATCCTCTCCTCCTCGCACGGGATTTCCTCGTCAAGGGCAGGCTCGGTGCGGGACTCGAAATCTATCAGCCACTCAGGGCCCTCCCACCATATCGAGTTTGCCACGAGTTCGCGAGGGAAAAGTCCACGCGAGCAGTGATCGGCTGGATTGAATTCGGTGGCCACGTGACCCCAGGCCGATACTGCTACCTTCTCCTGTATCCGAGCGACGCGATTCCGAACGAAACGTCCTCCATCGGTGCGGGGAGGAGCGGATCCAACAGAGGACAACCTTGGCGTCCGACCAGGCATATTCCTCATCGATGTCTAAATGTCCCCGTAGGACTTGACGAACGTAAGCCAGTAAATTGGCTAGGAGCAACGCGGCGCAGAGCTCCAATCGGGGTAGAGAGATAGCGCGCAGCGGAGCCACCTTCGATTTGGCACAAAGAATCACGATTTTAGTCTCTGAAAGGGTTATAACACGTAGGTACACCACCGCCCCGTATCCTTGCTCGCTCGCGTCGCAGAAACCGCGTAATTCGCGGCGGACTCCGTCACCCGCGGGGGATGTACGAGGAATACGCAGGGAAGCCAGCGCGTCGAATTTGAATATTTCGGGTATTATATCTTGATAATTATTATTTCGAATAATTTTCACGACGATTGCAATGATTCACGATTAATGCAGATAGCGACGAAGGCACTTGTTAGTTCGCGCGAACATTTTCGTCGCAAAACGAAACCACTAGAGAATTGCGAACGAGAGATATTACGCGCGAGACTGGAATTAAACACGCCACTCGCCACCGCAATTCGCGACTTAATAATCATCATTCGAACAATCCCCACGACGACTGCAATGATCCACGATTAATGCAGATAGCGACAAAGGCACGTGTTAGTTCGCGCGAACATTCTCGTCGCGAAGCGAAACTAGAGTGTTGCGAACAAGAGATATCACGCGCGAGACTGGAATTAACACGCCACTCGCCACCGCAATTCGCGACTTAATAATTATTATTCGAATAATCATCACGACGACTGCAATGATTCACGATTAATGCAGATAGCGACAAAGGTACGTGTTAGTTCGCGCGAACATTCTCGTCGCGAAACGAAACCACTAGAGAATTGCGAGCGAGAGATATCACGCGCGAGACTGGAATTAACGCCACTCGCCACCGCAATTCGCGATTTAATACGACGACTGCAAATGCAGATAGCGACAAAGGCACGTGTTAGTTCGCGCGAACATTCTCGTCGCGAAGCGAAACTAGAGTGTTGCGAACGAGAGATATCACGCGCGAGACTGGAATTAACACGCCACTCGCCACCGCAATTCGCGATTTAATACGACGACTGCAAATGCAGATAGCGACAAAGGCACGTGTTAGTTCGCGCGAACATTCTCGTCGCGAAGCGAAACTAGAGTGTTGCGAACAAGAGATATCACGCGCGAGACTGGAATTAACACGCCACTCGCCACCGCAATTCGCGATTTAATACGACGACTGCAAATGCAGATAGCGACAAAGGCACGTGTTAGTTTGCGCGAACATTCTCGTCGCGAAGCGAAACCACTAGAGAATTGCGAGCGAGAGATATCACGCGCGAGACTGGAATTAACACGCCACTCGCCACCGCAATTCGCGGGTACAAGAGCGAACGAGAAAATTCGGTCTCTGAGCCGCGTTGTCTATTGCGAGCATCGAGTATTGGTGTATCTCCCTCATACGACGGATACACAATTCGCGCCGCGATCTCGATCCTTTAGGCATGTTGAAGGGTCGATCGGTCGACGAGGTGATATATGTGTACGCACGCAACCGAAAAACCGCCGAACGATTTCAAAATCGAAAGGTCGACCAGTCAGGAGGATGGCAGCCGGTCAAAACAAAACGCACGAAAATATGTCGCGCCTTGGAAAGCCGAGAGCAGACAATTCGAAACAAATAGGCGAAAACACCGCGCCGCTCGCCAAGGCCAAAAGGGGGGGGGGGCGGACGGCTCGAGTTCGAACAAGTGATCGAAGACGGTGGAATATTTTCGAATATTCGATCGCCCTTGACACTATCGAATTTGCAATGCGAGGTCTGCAACGATTATGCAGAATTCCGTGGCGCCGCAAACGAATAATGGCACGTGCGCGCGCTTTTACAATTTTTCGTGATTCGCTTACAACTACTATGCGGATGTCTTCGTCGCGACGTGCCTATGCGACGTGCAAGCGAGATAGCGATCACGCGGTGTGGTGCTGATGGCGCGCGCGCGCGAAGGACGAGATCACGCAGGGCGCGCGTGCACGCGCTGATCAGTCGACGCGATAATTAATGAGGGCTGCAACGACTATGCAGCGGGCGAAAGCGAGAAAAGACAATGGCGCGCGCTCGAAACTATCATCGCTGATATCTTCCCGCGACGTGCCGATGCGACGTGCGAGAGAGAGAGAGCGATCACGCGGTGCGGCGAGCGATCACGTGATGCGGGCGTGCACGCGCCGATTATCTGAATTTATTGAGAGGTGCAACGAGATGCAGCGGGCGAAATGATCGAAACAATGGTACGCGCAAACGACAATATCACGCGGATGTCCTCGCCGCGGCGTGCCGATGCGACGTGCGAGCGAGAGAGCCATCACGCGGTGCGAGGGTGCACGCGCCGATTATTTGATATAATGCGAAAACGATTTGCATTGATTCGGTAGACTCGCGCGAAAGGTCGGCGGAGTTCTCTAAAAAACGCGAAAATCTAATCCGGCTAATCCGGCTCGAAGGACCAATGCTCGGGGGGGTGTTAAATAATCCCCGGATTTGCGATTGGCCTGCAATCTACGGCTGGTTCGAAGGACCAGAGGGGGGTGTCGGCCCCTCGCGATTGCGAAATTTATGCACAAGGCATGCAGCGAAATAAGCGATAGAAAAGGCGACTCACCGTATCGATGCCCGTTCTCCTGGTCGTATCCTTCGTCCTTCCGCTCGGCCGGCCTCCGTGGTAGCGGGAGAGCTGGGCAGGCTATCGTGCGTTAGCAGGCAAGGCAGGAAGGAAGCAAGCAAGTCAGCAAGCAAGCACGACACAGGCACTCGAAGGTCAGGCACGAAAACTTATCCGATTGAAATGGTGTACTCGAAGGTCGGAAAGTGAGTGAGTGATGAGTACTTGACGACGAGCGATGAGTGAGTGCTCCGATCCTTTTCGGCTCGCGCTCCTGCGAAGCAAGTCGCGCGCGAGTACCAAATTCCAAGAGTGGTTAGGGGGGCCACCCGCGGGCGGGCAGCACGAGTCGGGTGAGTCGCACGAAAATTGGCAATTCGATCGCGGTCCGCCAACGTTTCGCGCGAGTCTACCGACGCGAGGTAGCCGTTACCGACGGTAACGCGAATAATATTTAAAACTGTCATGCAGTATAACACAACTTATAAACTAACGCACGCTATTTATCTACTAACAAATGTGTATGTACAATATTTACATGTGAGCTCCAACCACCACTAAAAAATACAAATATAAACTGTGTTTAAATATCTTACATTTCCTTGTTGGATTGAAATAAAAAATTGTAATGTTATAAAATTGTTATTATACATTGTTTTTCTAATTAACACAATGTAAAGATTTTTTATCAAAGTAGTGCAACAATTATTTTTTGAGACATATATATTCTTTCTTTATAATTGGCGCAATTTACAGATATCATTTCTTTTTTTTTTTTTAGATAATAACTTGGATTGAATAAAAGGTAACACAATTTTGTGATGTGTCACTTGGGTTGTATTTTTTTTAAAATAAAGATATTACTTGGATTTTTTCTAGGTACAAAGATAACTACGTGTACCACTTTTTGCTTAGGTTTTTTCGAGGTAAAAATATATTACTTCAATTTTTTGAGGTACAAAAGGTATTACGTATACCACCCGTTACTTAATTATTTTCGAGGTAAAGATATTACTTGGATTTTTTCGAGGTACAAATATATTTCTTCGATTTTTTCGAGGTAAAGATATTAACTTGGATTTTTTCGAGGTATAAATATATTACTTCGATTTTTTCGAGGTAAAGATATTACTTGGATTTTTTCGAGGTACAAATATATTACTTCGATTTTTTCGAGGTAAAGATATTACTTGGATTTTTTCGAGGTATAAATATATTACTTCGATTTTTTCGAGGTAAAGATATTACTTTGATTTTTTCGAGGTACAAATATATTACTTTGATTTTTTCGAGGTAAAGATATTACTTGGATTTTTTCGAGGTACAAATATATTACTTCGATTTTTTCGAGGTATATATATACGCGCCGTTCAATTTATATCATTTAATATATTAAGCTCCTAGATTAAGTTGCGTTACAAGGTGCCTCGATCGCGCGAGCGCACCGAATAAAAACAATGCAATATAGCATAGCCTTATTAGACATAGCGTTTGACACGCCAAACGTGGCGTGTATTTAAATATAGTCTTATTCTTTCTTTTCTTTTGTTTTCCCCGATAAAGTTGACTTTAGTTATTTATTTATTGTTTCGCTCGCGTTCTAGCGAATAGCGCGTAAAGGCGCGTAAAAGGGGAAAACCCGTGATTCAGCGTTAATTACGCGTTCGCGTAGACAGACAGGCACGGTGTAAAATCGAATCGCGTCCAACACCGGGCAAACGCGTTATCTACAGAGGAGGACCAGATATAGAGGTCCAATAGGTCGCGAGTAACACGCCTAATAACGGTCCCGACAAAGTACGACGCTTGTACAGAGAAAACACTCTGTAGACATTATTCGGAAGAACGGCGATTACCAACGTGTTCTTTGGACGTTAATTAAGATGTTGACAAGGGTCAATTAGAATCTCGGTCGACCAATAGCTAGATCTCTGTACAGACATCGTACGGACAAACGGTCAACGGCGATGGCCTATTAGGGTCCTAAATAGCGCGTATACCGAGTTTCACCCTGATCCGACCGGGACATAGCCAACTTCCGGTTCAGGCGTCTTCTCCTGGAATAAACAACAGGAATGGACTAATTGGGTCCCGAGGAACCCAGCGGACCGACTCCCGTCATCCTACGGACCCTGAACAAGGAAGTCGACCTGGGGACCATCCACGAGGAGAACATCGATATAGGGGTGATCGCGAGAGCCTAGCGAGAGCGTCTGTCAAGGTCCCGCTCGAATCCGATGATCGAGTTGTAAGATCACCGTACAAATGTTATATTGAGAAATAAAGACTTCGAACGTTCCTATGAAATGTTAAATAGCGTAAATATAGCGTTCCCATTAAAGCCGTATCGTCCCAAGGCTAACTTCCGGTACGAGCGTCATCACCGGGAAAACGCGTCATTTCCCGTGATATTAATTGATAAGGATCATCTATGTTGAGAAGCGACCGTTGTACATCCCTAAATAGCGAAATTACGTTGTATCTGTTCGTGAAAATCGTGAATAATCATGTTATATGTCATATGTGAATCTTCAAATATATATATTCAAAGATAGTTTCCAGCATTTGCGAAGATACAATAGACAGTCGTGCGAAATTCCTACGTGTTTGTCGGACTTGTTTGTCAGGCACGAACAGGTAACGAATCACGTGACACGGCTGACGCAATACCAGGAGTGGGGGTACTGCGTAGGATGGGGATGTGCGACGTAGCGAGCGAGCGCTTGAGGTTAGTCCGCCGGGAGAGCTCGTACAGCTAACACAAATTGACGTGTCATAGAAGTTTTCAATACAACCGGGGAGACCCGCGTACGGAGCGATATCCGGTATAACGCGAATATATCGTTTTCGCGTAAAGTGAAGATAGTGCAAGATATACGCACTTCGATAAAGAGCAGTCGTCCGGGAGATCTCTAAGAGACAACATACTAATCGAAACTGTCAAGTATTCGCGAACGTTCTCGAACGAGAGAATCTCTTATACAACCGGCGAGGCCCGCGTACGGAGCGATATCCGGAAATATCACGTATCGTTGATAAGTGCGTGCGACTTATACGAATAGTGCGAACATTCACATCCGTGTACGAAACAAAGGACAATCACGCGGGGGAATACGTTATATTCTCACAACGACCGGTGACACCCATGTTGCGGACGGAATTTCGTGATTATTCGAAAATTGTCAATTATACACGCGACACGCGAATTGTGATATACGATAGCGGTGATACACCACGAGTGACTGTAAATCATCGTTGATCGAACTGAATGACTATTTATTCTGAATTTATTGAATAAATACATTGTTATACAAAAGTGATATCCTCAGTGTCTGAAATCATTCGACGATATCCTGTGACCATTCCTGAGTCACCTTCCAAGCGGGAGATTCCTCGATAATCGATATTCCTGCGGAAATTAAGTGCGAGTAAATGCACATTGATTACGTTATACGTATACGGTATACGATACTTACCTGAGATTCTGCGACGATCCTGTGGGTGCTTCATCCGTGACGATCCAGTGGTCCTGAGCATCGTTGGTAGTAAGCGGCTTCTACGAAGGAGGTCCATCCAAGAGACGATACGCCGAGCGGCCAGCAGCAGTCCGGAACACCTGAAACAAAGAAAAAGGGGAATTAGTCGACAGATACAATTAGTAGTATACTTACCTTTCTCGGTTTAACGGGTAAAATCGAGTGGCGACCGTGTTTCACGAATTTTCAAGATTTTCGGAAAGATAAATGAATGAGTCGTATCACGCGTGACGTAACGTGCCCGGTTACACCCTAACGCGCGCCTCCATTCCAGGGCCGCCTCAAAGAAGTCTACGTCCATTCGGCCAGACTGGCCAATGTGGCGGCAGCCACGGTGGTGCGGAAGATTAGAGGGTTGGGCCTCAAGGTGGCCCCGCAGAAAACCCAGGTGACATGGTTTTTTAACCGTGCTCTGCGGGGCCCGCCGCCAGCGGTGAGGCCCAATATCTATGTTGAGGGAGTCCGCGTCCCGGCCGCCCCCCAACTGAAATATTTGGGGGTGTGGCTGCATGAGTCCGGCAGCTTCGGCGAGCACATTGCCCGCACGGTGCCAAAGGCAAAAAGCATGGCCAATGCTCTGGCCAGGTTACTGCCCAATTTGGGCGGCGCCGGCGGGCGTGTGCGTCGTTTGTACGCGTCGGTCGTCCACTCCGTACTCCTGTACGGAGCGCCTGTCTGGGCCGAGGAGGTTTGCAGAAACGACGGCCTGGGCAGGCAGCTGAGGGCCGCCCAACGCATTATCGCGAATAGGGCGGCCAGGACGTACCGAACGGTGTCCCATGTGGGGGCGACGGTCCTCGCCGGCATCCCCCCGATCGATCTCCTCGCAAGATCCCAGGCCGGGACCTACAGGAGGATTAAGGAGATCGAAGCGGGGGGGGGGCACAGTCGTGCCTAGGGCGAGGGCCTTGCTGAAGCGCCGGGCCAATGAAACCCTCCTCCGTGAGTGGAGTACTCTGCTCACGGATCCCCGTCTCTCGGGGAGGAGGGTCCGAGAGGCTATCCAGCCATTCCTGCGGGAATGGCTGGAACTCAGAAGGGGACGCGGACTGACGTTCCATGCGGCGCATGTTTTCTCGGGACACGGTTGTTTCGGGGAATACCTGTGCCGCATTGGAAAGGAGGGCACCACAGACTGCCACCACTGCCCGGAGGAGGCAGACACGGCGCAGCATACGCTGGAGTACTGTCCAGCATGGGAGGAGCTGCGCCGTGTCCTCCGGGCGGAAATAGGAGGGGACCTCTCCCTGCCGGCCATCGTAGAAGCGGTGGTCGGACCACAGGGAGAGGCGAAATGGACGGCTTTCGTCTCCTTCTGCGGCAATGTAATGTCGCGGAAGGAGGCGGCCGAAAGGATCAGGAGGGGGGAAGTGGACCCCCCTCCTGACAGTGAGGACGGCGACGACGAGTGGCTGCCGCCGCCGCGACAGCGGCGGCGGCGCGATCTGCGTCGCCGCCCTACACGAGCGGATGCCCCCCGTGCCACGGCCCGGAATAGGGCGGGGAGCGCGGCAGGCTCAAGGAGGTCGTCGCCGCCGCTGACGCGGCGGCGCGCGTTGCGCCGTCGCCCGGGCGGCGGCGGTGGTAGCAGCAGCAGTAGCGACGACGGGCCGCGGTTGCCGCTTAAGCGGCGCTGCGGCCCTCGTGTCCTGTCCTCCTCAGACGAGGACAGATGACGTTAGGGAGGGGGCGGTTGTTAACCGGCGGGGGTTCGCCTCGGTTGCCGCGGGCCTTACCATTCGTTGGAGGCCCGCTCCCCCCGTTACTAACGGGGGAGCGCCGAGGTGGCTGCGGGCCTATGCACTTAGGCCCCCCCCCCCCCCGCCTGGCGATATTCATCCGCTCCCCCCTCCCTGTTGTCAGCCCCCGCCTCCCAAAAACAAGGGGGGGCGGGGATCGGATACGAGTTGGGAAGGTTCCCCCTCCCCACTTGGGAGGGGGAACGGCTGGGGGTGCGGGCGCGCGAGTGGGGGCTCCCGCGCGCCCGCAACCAAAAACCCCCAGCGTGACGGGTGGCGGGCCGGGGCGGGGATCCCCCCGACCCGTCACAATTGAAGCAATAGCCTTGCTAGGTTAGGGGGGGACTAGTTCCCTCCCAGGATAGGTGCCCACTATGGGCTCAGCGCGGAGGGAGTCCCAGACGAATCATGGCGTTTCCTGGGGCTCCCTCAAATTAAACGCGCCGAGAAGGATCCCCGCGGGGTTTTAGCCGGTATGAATCCGGCACTACCCTCGCCTTCCCCCCAAGGGCGGGGGCGTATTCCCCCCCTTGTCATCGAGGGGGGCTACTGGGCAAACCGGGCTTTGGCTCGAGATCCCAGTAGTTGAAGATTTCCCCGCGTCAAAAAAAAAAAAAAAAAAAGTACGTCTATTCGCTTAATGTTCCACCTGGCACCGGACGTCTCGCCATCAACAGTCCTTCCGGTTCGTACGAATGACCCGGCTACATCAAACGTGATACGGTAGTCCGACAGCGACTCCAAGTCTTCTCGGACCCTCCAGTGCAGAACGTAAGGCGCGACATTAGGCGAGGCCCAGGTCAGATCAACTATTGACGATCCCTGGGGCCTCACACAAGTCGAGACCGCGCCCACGTTGGCAAGACGCAGATCCCAGGTAGCGGTCCAGTCCACGAGAAGATTTCCCCTAGCACTGGTGAAGCGCGAGCCCCACATGCTGGAGTGGGCGTTGAAGTTCCCACATACCACGTAGTTGTCCCTTCGAGCCGCCAAGAGCTCGTCGAGTTCCCCCAGCAACTCGAGATAGGCCGCACGGTCGGCGTTTGGGGAGATGTAGCAGGACGCTACACAAACCCCTCCACACCTAACCGCCACACAACGTCGCCCCCGCTTAACCAGAGTACACGGGATCCTAAGTCTATTGTGGTTTATAAAGATCGCCGCTAGTCCGTCCTCGCTAAAGAGCCAGGGCTGAGACTCGGGGGCACGAGCCGGCTCAGACACCGCACAAATATCGAATCCCAGCTCGAAGGAGTCCTGCATCAGCAGCTCCTGAGCCGGATTGATTCCGGTTGACGTTGGCCTGCATAACGCGTAGAACCATTATTCCGCGCCAGGCTGATCAGTCCCCCGAGCTGTGCCGTTTCCTCGTGCGTTGGTGCTCTCCCGATTGATCGCCGCGCCCCTCGTGCACGCCGCCGAGCCAAAACGATGGTCGCTCCCTATCCCGCGTTCATGGCATAGCATGCACCTAGGGTCCGCGGAGCAGCTTCGCGCGATGTGGCCGTCCCATCCACATCGAAAACAGGTCCCACTGCGATCAGTCGCAGAGGGACATCTGGCTTTGACGTGTCCCTGTCCCCAGCACTTATAGCACTGCAAGGGGCGCGCCTTCAAGAGTTCGACTCTGGCGGTGGTCCATCCTATTTTGATTTTCTCCCATTTAGCGACACTTACGGCGGTGGCTAGCGGGCATTGCACCCAGACGGCGCCCAAGCCGTTCCTCAAAAACCGCATGTCGCCCACCCTGACTTCATCGAGGCGGCATGCCCCCAAGTCTCCGACCAGAGCGCGGACCTCCTCCGGTATCACCGACTCGTCCAGTCCGGAGATTCGAAGTTCGCCCTTCATAATCGGCCTGGACACCATTGCCTCCTTTTCCGGGAGCACTTCGCGCAGCCTGCGAGCAAGCATCCGCTTTGCCGGCTCTCTCGGGCCCCATAACTTCAATAAGAAACCCTCCGTTGGCCGCCTTCCTAATCTTTGTCTCGATGCGAAGGTCAGTAAGGGAGATCTTTTCTCGCGCCTTCCTCAGGCATAGGAAAACCCTTCGGCCCGGCCGGTTGATACCGCAGCCGTCCTCGGGGGCCTACGTCTCGTTCCCGCACGATCCTTAGCGACGCCAGAGGCTACCGGCGCGGGTCTCCGCACAGGTACAGGTGTCGAGGGTTGCGCCGCGCTCTTCTTCCTCTTCTGCCTCCTGGATTTGACCACCAGGTTCCACTCCTCCTGTGGTCCTCTTTGCGTCTGATTTTTGGCAGAGGGAGCGACAGATTCCCTTGTCGGCTCCTTGGACCTCTCCGTATGCCGCGGGGTAACTTGAGAGTTCGAGTCCGCCCTGGGTCTCCCTCTCTTCTTCCCAGGAAGGGCAGGAAACTCCATAGACTCGCGAGGTACAACTCGCTCCCCCCCGTCTTATCTGGCGTGCGGGGATCCGTCTTCCTCTTAGCTCCCGCAGGGGACTGGCCACCCGGTACTTTCCTCCTCGCATCCGCAGAAGTCAGGCCACTCGGCGCCCTCTCATCCGTGAGGCCACCCCGGGCAGGGAGCTCCCATTCGAGCTCCGGGCCGCTAGTCGAGGGAAGAGATGATGCTCCCTCGGTCGTATGACCTGTCCCGGGCTCCCTATTACCTTGCAACCTTCTTTTTCTTTTTTTAACGTGGGGGAATCTTCTACTACCGGGATCCCTAATATTGCTCCTAGGTTTGCTCGGTAGCCCCTTTCGGGAAAACACCACCGCCCCTCTTTCGAGGAACGATGGTAGTGTGGGATTGTATGACATGCACATCGCCTACGATACTGCATGTATACCCTGCCCACTAAACCTAACCACGATGGCCTTCCTAACGGAAAAGTGGGGGTTTCCCGGGAACTATCGAAGTATTACATCCAGGAGACCCCCATCCGGATGGGGCTTACGCCCCCCATCCCCACGGTTCTAATATGCTATAAGCTGGATGAGACCACGACATCCGGCTTCCAACGCGAGTTCCACACCAGGTCGAGAGGCGACCGGGCACCAGACAGAACGAAACAAAAACGCGAAACGCACCGGTCCGCGACACGCGGGAGGCAAACCTCTCAGGTTCAAACGAGTTATCCTGGGAACCGACTACGCAACGTAACGTTCGCCGCCTGAGCACATCCAGACAACATCCAGACATCCGGGCGTGGGCGGCCTATACATCGTCCTCTTCAGACGCCGCATCCCCGCGTGGATCCCGAGCGCCAGGTGGAGCGCGCTCTTCTTGCCTGCGTCTTTCTGCGTCTTCCTTTTGAGTCATTACTTTTTCAGCGAAGCGAGAGAGTGACCTCCACGCTTCGCTGGATCGCACCATCTATCCCACGATGGCGGGCAAGGACAGATCCTCGCCTATAATGCGAGACAGCTCCGCACGTTCTTCCTGCCACGCAACACAGTCCTGCAAAGGGTGTTCTGGCGTGTCGTCGTCGCCAGAATCGCAGTGCAAGCACCGTGGACTCTCCGCCCTTTGAATACGGAACAAATATGCTCCGAAGGAACCATGTCCTGTAAGGAGCTGGGTGAGATGAAACGTGAGGAATCCGTGAGCCCGATCCAACCACAGGTCCACGTGAGGACAGATGGCAAGACGGGTCCTCTCCCCAAACTCACTTCTATCTCTGAGGTACCTCTTCCACCTACCCCGGAGGCGAATCTTCTCCTCATTCCTGGCCGCCTCGATCTCATCCGTAGTCCATCCCTGTCTCTGCTTGATGGTACGAGTGCGCTCATAAGTGCTCTTATAGCACGCAGCCAGCAGGCCAAGTGGCGGAGCTCGCGCTAGCAGTACCGCCGCGTCCACGGACACCGTCCTGTACGCCGCGATGACACGCAGCGCGATAGTCTTCTGGGCGTTAAGAAGCGGGTGCTTGTGGCGAGACACGTTGAACTCGTCGCTCCAGACTGGGGCGCCATACGTCATGACCGACAGTAGTACGTTATAGTAGAGCCGGCGCCTGCTCTCCGACGGACCCCGCAGGTTCGGCATTAGGCAGCTTAGGGCGCGCGTGATTCTAGCCACCTTATCCGCTACGTACGCAAAGTGGTACCTGAAGGTCCAGCCGTTGTCAATGATGACGCCTAGGTGCTTCATATGGTCCTTCGGTGCCACTTCGGTCCCACCTCACCGTCAGTCCGCCCGCTCGGGCGCCAAATAAGACCACTTTGGTCTTGGATTCAGAGATGGTAAGTCCCAAAGGCTGGATCCTCTCAATCACCCGCCGCAGAAACTTGTTGGCCTTGTCAAACACCCTATGGGTGTTTCTAGCCGTGACAATAATCATTGTGTCATCCGCGTAGCATATGATGACACAGCCACTGAGAGCCAGCATACGAAGGATGGAATCGAACGCGATGTTCCACAGGAGGGGACCAAAGATGGAGCCCTGCGGAACCCCGGATGACACTTCCCGGCGATTAAGCTCCCCCTCGCTGTTGACGTACTCTACCATACGCTCCGAAAGATAGGCCTCGATGATTCGGCAAAGATAGTCGGGAAAGCGCTTCCTCCTTACCGCCGCCCTAACCACGCGCCATGGGACCGAGTTAAAGGCATTGGCAATGTCGAGCCCGATAGCCATAGCCACTTTACCGCCCGCAGTAGCCCTCCTGATGGTATCCTTAACCAAGAGGAGAGCGTCGACGGTCGAGCGCCCCCTGCGGAACCCGAACTGATTCGGAGCCAAGTCAGCGACCGGATGATCGGCCATCCAGCGTGGATGGCAAAATTTTTGAAAAGATTATCGTCGAGAGGATGCTAGCGTAGCATCCTCTCGACGATAATCTTTTCAAAAATTTTGCCTGTTTCGTTTAACAGGCAAATTGGTCTCGCCTTTGGGATAGCCCCAACGATCGCGGCCTCCTTAGGGATCAGGACCAGTCGTGCAGTTTTCCAGAATGTCGGAAAGACTGCTTTCCTTAGGCAGACGGTGAGGCACATGGCCACTCGCTCCATCATCAGGTCCGGGACTTTCTTCCACAGAGCGATGTTCAGCCCATCAGGCCCCGTTGCCACGTTAGTCCTCTTAGTCTCCTTAATAGCGCGATGCACTTCCGCCCCGGTAACCGTCCACTCCACGCTCCACTCGAAATCTGACCAGTCTAGGGGACGCGTGGCATCCCCAGCCGGGAAGAGAGAGTCTAGGAGGGACCCCAGAACATCCGTCTCCAGAGTCTCCGTCAATCCCGGAGAGGCCCGTCTAAATCTTTTTAGGACCACCTTATATGGTAAGATTTCGTAGTGACATTGATGGCGATAGTTCCAAGGTCGGGGATTGGTGAGTTGTTGGATGTTTTTAATGGTTATCATTCTAGATTGAAATTTACATACGAATTGGAGAATAATTGTTCGTTAAGTTTTCTTGACACTACAGTGATTCGAGAGGGAAACGTTTTACTTACGAATTGGTATCGGAAACCCACTTTCTCAGGACGATATATAAATTATTATTCGAACCACCCTCTTAAATACAAAGTTAACATTGTACGTAATCTTGTTGACAGAGCTATTGTTTTGTCTGACGCTCGTTTTCACAATTCTAATATAATCGAAATAAAAAAGATTCTTTCTAACAATTGTTATCCAACGAAAGTTGTTAATAAGTACATTAATGCCCGACTTAACGAATTACAGAATAGAAATAATAATAGTAATAACTCTAGCTGTGACAATGCTACCCAAGATCCTTTAAAATTTATTACTATACCGTCAAAGGTCTCAGCGGTGATGTTGGCCGTACAATGCGTGACGCTAAATTTAGAGTACTTCTCACTATTCCGAAGAAGTTAGATTGCGTTATTAGAAAAGGAAAGGATAAGTTACAAGATCTTAAACAGACTGAGTTGGTTTATAAGATTGATTGTGCAAATTGTAATGCTACATACATTGGACAAACTAAGAAGCACTTAGAGACACGCATTAATAAACATTCCCGTGATATCAGAAAGAATGTCGACAATCATTCCGTTGTCAGTAAGCACCGTCTCACTTGCAATCATAATTTTAATTAGCATCAACCTGAGATTTTATATAAGGTAAGACATCTTAAAAAAAGAGAAATCTCCGAAATGTTTTTTATCAAAAAATATGATTGCGCAATCAATCTTCAGAAAGACACTGAAAATCTACCTGGGACTTACGAACGTGTTATTAGCGCCACTTAGTTTGCACTTTTTGTTTTTGGTTCTGTTCGTTTTTATTTGGGAACACTTATTGTCTTTGGACTTTTATTCTTATTGTGACTTTGACTGTTATACTGCCGGGATGTGTTCTCCGATATGGCTTGCGACGTTTCTCTTTTCACGCTACACCTCTTTTATATTTTTTCTCGACGCTCATGATTTGTAAGCCTTTTTAATTGAATTTATTATTAGTTTATTTTTATTTTTAACTTTTGACTTGTGATTAACTAATTTTTCTGACTTATCTTTTCTTTTTAACTTTTCAAATACAATATAAATGGCCATGAGAGTCAAACGCGGTACTTAGTGCGTATTTTTAATCAAACTGATTAAATTATATTCCGTAAGTTTCCAACATATTAACTGCGCGCCGATTATTTGTCGGACTTTAAACACAGCTATCATTGGAACATTAAAAATTCCCTGTCCCTTCCCTAATTAAATCGATATCGATTTAATATTAAAATCACTGTAAAAACTTATTGCGAAAAATATTACCCCAGCCAGGGTTCGAACCTGGAATCTCCCGCATTCCGTTCGGGCGCCTTAACCAATTCGACTACCGGGGCATGTGGTAATATTTATCGCAATAACCAGATAATAATAATTTGAACGTCTTTCTCAGGCGACGTGAATAAACAATAAATCCTTGAGGACTCTCGAAAATTCAAATACAATATAAATGGCCATGAGAGTCAAACGCGGTACTTAGTGCGTATTTTTAATCAAACTGATTAAATTATTGACTTTTGTTTTTTCACTGTCGATATGTCGACTTTTAATTTTTAGTTTTACGTTCGTATGACGTAGTTAGGGCACGATGTCAGCGACGTTTTGGACGTTATGTATGCGGATGCGTTAATTGATTTTGTAATTCTCACTTGAAAAGTACCGAATTGCGGTCGAAACGTTGTGAGTGAAATATATTGGATTTTTGGCCAGTCAGGTCGACAAAGAACGACTGTTATTTTGAATTTATTTACTGGCGAAGGAAGACTTGTTTTGTTTTTATATGGTAAGCCCCATGGGTCTTCCTCAATAGTCGCCAATAATTCCTGCCACGCGTTGGTTTTGGCACGTGCTATCTCTCGGCGCAGGATCGCGCTGGCCTGGCGATAAACAACCCGGTATCGGTCGACAACGTTCAAGGCACCCCTCCGCTTATTACGGGTCCATGCTCTCCTCGCGCGGATGGAAGCAGCTCTCAGCTCCGCAATGATGTTCCACCAATAGGCCTGTCGTCTGGCCTTACGGGCACCGGAACGGGGATCGGCCGCACTGCAGGCTTCTTGGATCGCCGAATTGATCCATCTGCCAGGATCATCGTCAACCATCATCTCCTCCGTGGAAGGCCCAGATGCGCACCTCCACTCCAGAGCCGCCTCGAAAAAGTCGACGTCCATATGTTTTACGTTCCATCTGGCGCCAATCGCCCTATTAGTATCGACTCTTCCAGGTCCAGTCACGGGGCCAGCCACGTCGAATGTAATGCCCCAATGATCCGACATCGACTCCAGATCCTCTCAAACCCTCCAATGGTGTATATGGGATGCAATATTGGCTGAGACCCAGGTCAAATCCACTATTGAAGATCCCTGCGGTCTAACGCATGTTTGAATAACTCCCACGTTGGCGAGACGGAGATCCTGAGTGACGGCCCAGTCCATGAGGGAGGCTCTCCTGGTATCGGTGGCACGCGAGCCCCACATAGTGGAGTGAGCGTTGAAATCTCCGCATATCACGAAATTAACTCCTCGAGCCACCAGCGTGTCGTCGAGTTCTTCCAGCAACTCAAGGTACGCAGCACGGTCGGCGTTCGGGGAAATGTAGCAGGACACTACACATACCCCTCCGCACCTAACCGCCACGCAGTGTTGCCTTCGCTTATACAGTACGCACGGGACCTTTAGCCTATCGTGGTTCACAAAGATCGCCACCAATTTGTCCTCACTAAAGAGCCAGGGTTGAGACTCGGGAGCACGAGCCGGCTCAGACACCGCACAGATGTCAAACCCCAGCTCAAAGGAGTGCTGCATTAGCAGATCCTGGGCCGGACGACTCCTATTGACGTTAGCCTGCATAACGCGTAGGACCATTATTCCGCGTCAGGCTGATCAGTCCCCCGAACTGTGTCATTCACTCAAGCATTGGTGCTCGCACGACTGTCACCCGTGCTCCTCGTGCACGCCGCCGAGCTAAAGCGGTGGCCGCTCCCCACCCCACGTTCATGGCACGGCATGCACTTGGGGTCCGCGGAGCAGTTTCGCGCGATGTGGCCGTCCCGTCCACACCGGAAACAGGTCCCACTACGATCCACGCCGGAGGGACACTTGGCTTTGATGTGCCCCTGTCCCCAGCACTTATAACATTGCAGAGGACGCGCTTTCAAGAGTTCAACTCTGACCAACTCTGAATGGTCCATCCTATTTTGATCTTTCCTCGCTTAGCGACGCTTACAGCGGAGGCTAACGGGCATTGCACCCAGACCGTTCCCAAGCCGCTCCTCAGAGACCGAATGTCGCCCACCCTGACTTCATCGAGGCGGCATGCCCCCAGGTTACCGACCAGAGCGCGGACCTCCTCCGGTGTCACCGACTCGTCCAGTCCGGAGATTCGAAGTTCGCCCTTCATAACCGGCCTGGACACCATTGCCTCCTCTTCCGGGAGCACCTCGCGCAGCCTGCGAACAAGCTCATCCGCTTTGCCGGCTCTCTCGGGCCCCATAACTTCAATAAAGAACCTCCGTTGGCCGCCTTCCTGATCTTTGTCTTAATGCGAAGGTCAATAAGGGAGATCTTCTCTCGTGCCTTCCTCAAGGCGGCCGCATAGGAAAACCCTTCGACCCGGCCGGTGATACTCACCGCAGCCGTCCTCGGGGGCCTACGCCTCGGTCCCGCACGATCCTTAGCGACGCCAGAGGCTACCTCCCCGGAAACCGGCGTGGGTCTCCTCACAGGTCCAGGTGTCGAGGGTTGCGCCGCGCTCTTCTTCCTCTTCTGCCTCCTGGATTTAACCACCAGGTTCCACTCCTCCTGTGGTCCTCTCCGCGTCTGATTTTCGGCAGAGGGAGCGACAGGTTCCCTTTTCGGCTCCCTGGGCTTCTCCGTATGCCGCGGGGTAACTTGAGAGTTCGAGTCCGCCCTGGGTCTCCCCCTCTTCTTCTTCCCAGGAAGGGCAGGAAACTCCATAGAATTGCGAGGCCCCATTCGCTCCCCCCCAGACCTCTTATCTGGCGTGCGGGGATCCGTCTTCCTCTTTGCTCCCGCAGGGGCTGGCCACCCGGTACTTTCCTCCTCGCATCCGCAGAAGTCAGGCCACTCGGCGCCCTCTCATCCGTGAGGCCACCCCGGGCAGGGAGCTCCCATTCTAGCTCCGGGCCACTAGTCGAGGGAAGAGATGATGCTCCCTCGGTCGTATGACCTGTCACGGGCTCCCTATTACCCGTGGGCTTCCCGAGACTATAATTCCACTCCCCCGATTTTCCAGGGTGGACCCTCTCCCGTTTCATCCTCTCCATCTCCGCCCGGAGCTCCCAAACCTGGGTTTCGAGGGCACGAACCTCCTTCCGACGGTCTTCCTCCGATCTTTGGGCGATCTTCAGCTGCGCCGTCAGGTCCGCCACATGCTGCTTCAGGAGAGCCGTGTCCCCGCGGTCCTCGAGTCTCTCGACCAAGACCCCGACGATATCCTTGGTTAGAGCAGCATAGTCCCTCATCTTTCCGCTCATGGCACCCTGGAGGTTTCTCGAAGCCAGCCTGATGGACTCCACGCTCTCCATCAGCTGGCACCCAAGATGGCCCAGCCGGGCAACCTCCATTTCCTTCAGCGAGCCAGGCTGAAGGTTTCTCACAAAGGTGACCAGCTCTAGCTGCTCAGCTGTGGTCGCTGTTTTTGCCACTTTTCTCGCCCTGGTCTTTCCCTTCGATCGCGGCGGGGACACCTTAGACCCAACGTCTGATTCATCGTCGATGTCCGCCATCAGGGGTGTCGATCGCGTGGCACGTCGCTGCGTGCGGTCTTCGTTACTCGATTCCGCCTGGTCGACCTGCATCAGCGGGCTGATTTCCGCCTTCCTCTTCACCGATTCTCTTGGGCGTCTCTTTACGAGGGAATGCTCCGCATCAAGTGCGGAAGCGCTCGAGTGGTCCTCCTCCTCGACTCTCTCGACCTCATCGTGTCCCAGGCCAAACGTGCCAAAGCCAGGCGTCCTGAATCCCGCCCGGTCCGCTCCCTCAGAGGTTATCGACGGGCTCGCGAGACCATCTCCAGCCATGTCAATCAGATCGACGATCGCAGGGTGCGCCACGGAACTCGCCGCGGCATCCACCGTGCAAAGGGCCAAAGCAGCCGCGTCCCTATCCTCGGTCCCCTGTAGCACCACAGAGACTGCCACCTCCTGTGCCGCACCCAGGGCCCCAGGGACACTGACGTGCGGCGGTGAGCGCTGTATTATTCTGCTGCGAGTAAAGGCAGCCCTTTCCGCCTCAATCGTGACGGGCTCTATCAGGGGCTCCTTGAGCGGCTCCGTCTTCTTCTCCGCGTTCTTTCCGGTCTTATGCCGCAGTCTCTCCTTGATAGGTGGAGTAGCCGAGGCTGTTCCACCTGCCCGGACCGCACGAAGCACCTCCATCCCTGGCAAGTTATATCTGGCAATAGCTGTTTCCGCAGCTGAGCTCACAGTCAACTCAGCTGCAACTGTCCCATCGCTGGCTGTTAACGACGGTGGTATGGCTGGGTGCAGATCACCATCCAACCGCCGGCCCCTGGTATCCGAACCCAGGGAGTTCTTTTCCATCTTGTCGTCCATTGTCATAGTCCATACGGGTGGTTTGATTTCGGAGTTTCCTTCTCCTAGGCCGGTTACTAAAGAGCTAACGAGCCCGGCTTGCCCGAGGACTTGGAGTGCTTATTTAGAGACGGCACTCACTCGCCTCGTGATGGGATCCTTGTAGGACATAGGGCACTTTATAGGACTCTCCCTTCCCAGAGGAGAGCCCACCCCGTCCAAGGAATCCCACCGTTGATTGTCCGCGACCGCTTATTGGTTATTCGCGGCTAACCTCCACGCAATGTGGAGGCCATCCCCCTATCCGCAACCCGGGGACGCGCCCGGCGCCAGTCAGCTCTGGATCCCCCAAAGGGGCGGGATTACCTTGTAACCTTTTTTTTTTAACGCTGGAGAGATTTTCCACTACTGGAATCCCCAGGACGTACGTCCCAGGTTTCAACCAGTAGCCCCCCTTTCGGGGGGAAGACCTCCTCGCCTCCGGGGAGAGGACGAGGGGAGTGTGGGATTGTATGACATGCACATCGCCTACGATACTGCATGTATACCCTGCCCACTAAAACTCCAGCGAGTGGCCCACTCTGGCGTTGTGGCGGGTGCCCCGGGAACGAACTTGATCATGACTTCCAGGACACCCGCCGCCCGGCGCCGGTAGCGAGCTTCCTCTCCCCCCCCCCCCAAGGGCGTGGCCCCCGGGGAGGGTTTTCTTTGGATGGGAATACACTTTCAGCGGCGAGGAGTGGCCACCACCTCTCCCCGCCGCGCCTCCTCGGTTGTTGGTGGAGGCTGGACCGGAACCCGAGAGCCCCCGCTCGGATTCCGACCCCCACCGTCCGCGAGAGAGCACGGCTCGAGACGGAAACCCCTCACACAGAGGGGAGCCCGCTCACCATTCCTCCCTCGCGGACCGTAGAATGGCACTTTGATGTGTCGGCAGTCCAATGGCAGGGCCAAGGACTGCTGCCGATTGTGTCTCGTCCACCTCGTGGACAAGTTGCCGACTCTGAGGGAAGGGGAAGAAAGGAGAGAGAAAGAAACCCTCTCTCGCCCCCCCCGTCACCCTAGTTACCCCGCGCCCCTCTTAAAATTCCTAGGGCGCGAGGTTGGGGGGCCTTCCTCTGCGCCGGCGAGGTGGTAATCACCGCGGACGCCGGAAGATTCCCCCGTCTATACCTCCAGCCGGGGCCGGCGCGGGTCGTTCCCCGCGCCGGATCCTCTCTGCTTCCTCTTTGACGGCCATGACAGTGCCGCAGAACCTGGCCATGGCACGCCATTTCTCCTCCCCCTCGACCATCGCTGCCACTATGGCCGGGAGGGAGAGATCCCGCCCCACGCAGGCGCGAAAGACCCGGTGCTCTTCCGCCCACGCTGGACAATGCGCCAGCGTGTGCTGCGCTGAGTCCATGTCATCTCCACAGTGGTGGCACTGTGTGGTGTCTTCCTTATCGATTCGACACAGGTACTCACCAAAGCAACCGTGCCTGGTGAGCACCTGCGTCATGTGGAATGTTAGTCCACGTCCCCGCCTATTCGCCCAGTCGTCTAGGCACGGCCGGACGGCTTCGACGACCCTCCTTCCCGATAACCTTGAGTTCTCGAGATATACTCGCCACCCAGCGAGGAGGGCCGTCATGGCCTCCCTGCGCACCGCCGCGCGGACCCTGTCCGTAATGGGCACCCCTAACCTCTGAAGCTCCCGCGTAAGCCAAAACACGTAGGCGTATTTCTCCGCGAGGAGCTCCATCGGCGGGAGCCCGGACAGGGTCAAGGCCGCCGCATGCGACATGGTGCGGTAACCCCTAGCGACCCTGATGGCCACCAGCCTCTGCACCCTACGCATAGGTGCTTTGAGGCTTTCGCTGGTGGCCATCTTCGGGGCTCAAATCGTGGCCCCATATAGGGCCACCGACTGCACCACCCCAGCGTAGAGCCGGCGAACCCCGCCGCCCGCCCCCCTCAGGTTTGGCATAAGCCGGCAAAGGCTATTCGCCACTGCCTTCGCCTTTGGGACTAGGCGGGCAAAATGCTCGCCGAAACTCCACGTGCCGTCCAGCCAGAGACCCAACAACTTGATTTGGGTCCCTATGGGGACGCGGACTCCGTCCACCATCAAGGCCATCCCCTCAGGCGGCTTCCCCAGCTAGCGGTCGTAAAAAAAGCCGCTTGGGTTTTCTGGGGAGCCACCCGAAGCCCTAGGCTCTTGATGGCCCGCACCACACAGGCCACCTCTACGTTCGCCAGTTGCCTGGCCTCCTCCCAGTCCTCCCCCTCGACTCCCAGGAATGTATCATCCGCGTAACCGGTGACCCAGCAGCCGGGGGGAAGGGCAAGCCTCAACACCGCATCGTACCACCATCGTAACACCATCTCGGTCTAAGAAGGCCAACCTTCTATCCCGGAAGTAATCAAGTATTACCCTGATTAAGTAGGGAGGGACACGGTGATACCTGAGCGCCCTTCCAATAACCGACCAGGGCAGGGTATTAAAGGCATTCGTTATATCGAACGACGTACCTAATAACACCCCGCCCTCCCTCCATATGGCCTCCGCGCGGTCCTGCACGCAACGAATCGCGCCGATAGTTGACATACCCGCGCGGAAGCCATATTGGTCCCTAAACAGATTAGGACCGTTCTGGGATAGATGCCGGAGGAGGCGCTCAGCGATGACTCGCTCAAAGAGCTTACCATCCTCCCCCAGCAAACAGATCGGCCTGTAAGCGGAGGGTGAGTCCGCAGGCTTGCCCTCTTTCGGGAGGAGGACCAGTTTGGCCTCCTTCCAGGCCTGTTGGAACCGTCCGGTCTTCATACAGTCCGTAAACAAACGCGTGATCCGACCGGACAGCTCCCCGGCGGCCAAGGCCCAGGCGCGGCCGGGAATGCCGTCAGGACCCGGAGCTTTATTTCTCCGGAGTCTCTTGACGGCCCTCTGGAGCTCCTCCAGGGTTACTCCCAGTTCCTCATCCCAGTCTTTCGTATCTTCCAACCAGAATTCTTCCTCCCAACCCTCCTCCCCCTGTGGGAAGAGGGTTTGGACAACCTCCTCCAGGAACCGGGGGTCCAGTCTCTCCGTGGTCGGGGGCGCCCACGGCTTGAGCCTGTTCATTACCAGCCTGTACGGGCGCCCCCACGGGTCCTCCTCGAGAGTCTGGAGGAGCCCCTCCCACGACCGCTCCTTGGCCACCCTTATCGCCTTGGCGAGGGCTTGCCGGGCAGCTCGGTAGTCCTCGCAGGCCGCCTCCTCGGGGACATTTCCTCGTCCCCCTCGTGCTCTTGTCCAGACGCGCCTGGAGGGGACGGAGGATTGCCTTAGTTCCGCAATCTCCTCCGTCCTCCAGTAAGCGGCGCGCCTGGTCCGGGACTTGACCCGGGGCATAGCGATGTCGCACGCATCCGTCAGTATGCCCCGGAGTTCGATCGCCTGCTCCTGGACACTGCGCGCCTCCACCGGGGGGGGGGGGGCCACCTACCAATTGGACGCCACAATCGCCGCTAAGAAGCGATCGGCGTCCATTTTCCTCACGGCCCATCTCGGCAGCATTGCCTCCGCGGTGCGGCGGCGGGCTTGAACTGCCGGAGGGATGGCCGAGACCGCCACCTCTATATAGAGGTGGTCGGACAAGGTCTCTAGTTCAGTGGCCACCCTCCAGACGTGCATTAACCGCGCAGCGGGGGGATTCGCCCAAGTGATGTCTATCACCGAGCCCCCCCGCTGGCGCACACACGTGTTCGTTGAGCCTGTGTTCAAAGTACACAGGCCCAGTCCCGCCGCCCAGGTCTCCAAGACCCGGCCCCTACAGTTCGTGGACGGGGAACCCCATAATGTCGATTTGGCATTAAGGGGAAGGCCACCCTGGGCGTCAAAAAGAAAAGGTCAATTTCGGGATTTTTTTTAAAGAGTATAGTAAATGTTATCGAATTTTCGTCAAAAGTACTTTATAAAACTTGCCTTGAGGTACAAAAATAAATTTTTTCAAAAATTTTTATTAAAAAATGGCGGCTCCAGAACCAGGCTCCGACGACGCCTGTATATAAACGGGCGGACAGAAATCTCCTTCAGATTTGCACCTGGAACAAAAACCCAAAATTTTTCTTTTAATAGATACCCTAAACTAGTGCACCACGTAGGGAAATTTGAAAATACTGTTTTTCGGAAAATGGTGAGCATATGAACCCAAAATTCATTTTTTCACGTAAAAATTTTGTCATTAATTCTTTATAAAAAACAAAGTTTATAAGATATCGAAAAATCCCTACGTGGTGCACTAGTTTAGGGTATCTATTAAAAGAAAAATTTTGGGTTTTTGTTCCAGGTGCAAATCTGAAGGAGATTTCTGTCCGCCCGTTTATATATCAGGCGTCGTCGGAGCCTGGTTCTGGAGCCGCCATTTTTTAATAAAAATTTTTGAAAAAATTTATTTTTGTACCTCAAGGCAAGTTTTATAAAGTACTTTTGACGAAAATTCGATAACATTTACTATACTCTTTAAAAAAAATCCCGAAATTGACCTTTTCTTTTTGACGCCCAGGGTGGCCTTACCCCTTAAAGTCCCCCGCCACGATAACCGGCCCCGAGAGGTGGCGTCTAACGCATCCCCCCAGGGCCTCCAATAAGTCCTCGTAGCGGGCCATGTCGATATTAGGAGACAGATAGACGCTCACCCCCGAGATGGGCCCCCATCTCACCGCCACGAAGCCCTCCCCAGCCTCACTCAGGGTGCATGGGGGGGGGGGGGGGCCGCGGCGACGGGTTGCATACAATCGCAGCCGAGCCCCGCGCGTCCACCGCCCAGTTCGGGTGGTTGGGCGGCACGCGGTATGGCTCGGCTACGATCACAAGTCCACAACCCCGCTCAGTCATAGTCTGCAGGAGCAAATCCTGCGCGCCGACCGAGCGTGGTTGACGTTCGCCTGTAGAATAAAGGTCATACCAGCCATTTAGTTAGGCAGCTGTTCGACCTCCACATCCATGGCTAAGACGTCTTTCGACGCCTTATCCTCCTTATCCTCGACTTTATCCCCCCACCCGGGGATTTTATCGACCTTCTGCTTTCTTTTGCGGACCGCCATCCGTACTACCTCGTCGGAAACGATGGTGGGAAGTTTCTTCCCGGCAGCCTTTTAGCGGGTTTCTTGGGAATCCTCCCTGGACGTCATCGCCTGGCTGGCGCCCGACGCAGTCGCCTGGCTGTTGCTCGCCTGGCTTCTTCTCGTGCTGGGTGGGGCTTCTCTTTTTTTGTTCGCCGGCTTGCGGGCTTTACTGCCTGCTCGGTGACCAGAGGGGAGTCCCATGTCCGTGCATACAGGACACTTGGGCGCGGCCGAGCAGTCCTGCGCCCTGTGCCCCTGTTCTCCGCACCTATAGCAGCGTCCGCTGCGGTCGACGCTGTTAGTGCACGTGGCCCGCACGTGCCCCCCTACAAGCAACGGAAACATTGAAGGGGGCGCTGCTCGAGTAGCTGCACTTTCGCGCTCAGCCACCCGACCAGCAGCCGGCCCTTACCGGCGATCGCGTTGGCCGTGGCCACCGGGCATCGGACCCATACTGACCTGAGTCCGTTCGGCGCCCTCCTCGCTTGGCCCACTTGGACCTGGGCAAGGGGGCACTTCCCGGACTCAGCGATCACCCGTGCCAGCTCCTCCGCGGTGACGGAGTCATCCAGATCGCCTATCCGCAACTCCGCCGTTTTAACCGGCCTGGCGATCTTCACACCCTCTCTGCCGGCGAACAATATGCCTATCCTTTGGGCCAGGGCATCCGCTTTGGCCGCCCTGTCCTCTCCCGAGATTTCCAGCGAGAGAGCACCCGTCACGGCCCTCTTCACCTTCATCCCACCAGTAATCCCGATTTCGGCCAGAGGGATTTTCTGCCTCGCCTCCCTCATGACCTCCGCGTAACCGTCCTCAGGGCAGGTGACTGTCACAGCCGCGGTGCGCGGCTCCTTCCTCTTGCCGGTTGGCCCTTTTGTTGACCCTTTAGGGGGAAAGGCCTTTGCCGGCTTTTGGCCTCCGGGGATGGTCCTCGGCGGCCCCTGCGCTCTCTTCTTTCTCCTTCCCACAACCTTCACCCAGCTAGTCTGGGAGGTCGCCGTGTCAGGGGGAGAGGGGGGAGTTGTTTTTCGATCTTTCCGCCGACAGGCCCCCTGTTGTTGGCGGGGGCGGCTTTGCCCTGCTGCTGCTTGGCGGCCGGCTTTGCAGACGGTTTGGCTCCTTTGAGCGTGGCCGGCTCTTTTTTGTCCGGCTTCCTTCCCTCCTTCTTGCTCGCCGTGTTTCCCTCTACTTTCTTTTGGGGCACGGCTAGAGACCTCTTACCTAAAGCGGCGGCAGGGGGCTTCGATAGAACGCCCCCCCCCCCCCAACCAGCCAGCTTTCGAGACCGCTGAAGAGCTCAACCATCTTGGTCATGAGCCTCTCCAGCAGCCTCTCCTCCATACTCTGAGACACACCGATACCAGGTGCTGTCTCCTGGGGCGCCTTGAAGTTAAAGGCTGTTCCGGCTCCCGCCTCTGAGGTCGCCCCGAATCTGAAGACTGTCCCGCTCTTGCCCGGGACCGCCTTCTCTATTAACTCCGTCCTGTTCTTAAGCGATGGGCGAATTACAGACGGCATGCCCGTCTCCTCTATTTCCCGCAGAACAACATCTCTAGTGGACTCGATCTCGTCCTCCGTGTCCGTGTCGTCCCTAACGGGATTTTGTATCCTCCTCCTCCTCTTCGGCCTAACGGTCAGTCGAGGAGAAGGGGAACGGGGCACACCTTCGTCATCCCTACTCAGAGAGGGAGGGGCCGCACCAGAAGCCGTCGAGGACTCTTCTATCCTCTCCAGTCGCTTCCTCAGACGTTCGTTGTCCGCCATTAAGATGGACAATTCCCCTCTTAGGCATTCCAATTCGGCCTCCTGCGCGCCCTGCTCCTTATCTTTCATTGCTCTCATAGAAAGATGGCGGCTGCCTTATTCAGGGCTCTCTTGTACCCTCCCGACAGGTTCTTCGAGTTCGTAGCGACTTTGTCCATTGCGCGTATTTCCTCCAGTATCCTAGAGGGGAGGTCCCTCGTCGGAGCTTTATTTAGTTCCTTGAGGGCCTTTATCTCCTACTCCATTCTCCCTTTGGAGAGGACTGCCCCGATCGTTGAATTCCCTCTCCAGCCTCTTGGATTCTAGGGCTTCCCTCTCCAGCCTCTTCCTCGTCGCTTGCTCCCTGGCGGTCGCTTGCTCCCTGGCGGTCGCTTGCTCCCTGGCGGTCGCTTGCTCCCTGGCGGTCATCTTCCTCTCCATTTTCTCATACTCGCCGGTAGAAACCAGCCCGCCCCGCGCGCTGTATTTGCGCTTTCCCAGGGCTGTGTTTCTGGCATCCTGGAAAAGAGACGAGGACTTGCTTCTTCAATTGCTCACGGTCGAGTCGTCGGAGAGTATGACGGCATCTTCCTCGTCACCGCTATTTTCCTCCACCTCCACCTCCGTGTCCGAAATAACCGGTGCGACCGGCTCATCCAGAGACTTTTCGACCCTTGCCTGGGTGCCCTCCACCGGAGCGCTGTCCTGCTCCTGGCTGTCGTCTGCAGCTCCCGCCAGCCCTCTTCGGGCATTCGTCTCCTTTTCCCTCCTCTCCTTCACGCTTTCGGTCTCGAAAGGGACTTGGAGCGATTCCCAGAGGAGGACCGCGACGAAGGTCGCGAGGGAGGCTGCAAGGCCGTCCTTGACGTCACCGAGACTCCCCCGTCCTCGGTGATCTCCATGCTCTCTTCTTTGTTTGTATTTTTATTTCCCATCATTTTCGTTTTCATACCGCTACCCGCTGCGGCTCTGGGTGGTAAGGGCGCGCCCCACGACCGACCGGGGATCACTCCCGGCCGGCCGTGCCCCGGTGTACTCACCTGAGGTACCACCTTATGCCTCGGGCCACCGGAAATAACATCGGAGGCACTGGGCTCCAGCCCCCTACACACCCGTGGGCGAGGCAAGCCTCCTCTTACGGGCTATCAGGGGTCCCTGGGCTCCGACACCCGGGTCACCGCAGCGGGCGCCGCCACGCGGGGGGCCCCACGGACGGTTGGGACGAAGGAGGTCGCACCCCCTCCGACGCCCTACCCGCCGTGGCGACTGGCATACCGTGTTCAGCCGTCGGCCGAGGTAACCTCCGCACATCCGCGGCTGTTCTTCGACTCCAGTGGCCGGTTTCGTGAGGGATGCGATCCCCGACTACCAGAGTCACCCGCGCGCCGCCGGCCCTTAACCGGCGGCCCCGCCGGGCCGACCTCGGAATACGTCCGAGTGGCCCGGGCGGTCTCCCACCCAGGTCGCCTGGCCCCGACCTCGGAATACGTCCGAGCGGCCCAGACGACCCTCCACACTCGGCGGACCGTGGGACCACGTCCCTGGTGTGCAACCACCGAGTGTGGGCCTCTCCACCAACCAGCCCAGGACCACGTCCTGGGCCGGGTTGAAAGAGGATACCCCCTTCCCTCTCCTGCCGGAGCACCGGCGTGCAATGGAGGAAAGAAGGAAGGGGTCTTCCCATTCCCTCGGCGAAACGGCATCCCTGCCCGCCTCAGGAACGGGGACCACCCTCCCCAACCCCCTAACGGTCCCGGCCGACCGGGCGTTTGCAGTCAGGGTCGCCATTCCCTACCGGCTATTGGAGCTGGGTAGCCGAAGCTAGCCGCAGACTCCTAAGAGGGTAGCCGGGCCCCCGGTTTTCTGTCTGGGTTTTCCTTCCCATAGGTCGGTGGGAGAGCAAGGGCTCAATCCCACACAGCCCCGACCGGCCGGGCGACTTTTATAGAGGCCGCCCACCTCGCGGGCCCTGAAAAGGGCCCCCCGGTCTCCGCCAGTCTCGCGGCTAACGGAGATTACGGTGCTGCTGCGATCGGGTACCTCGGGTTCGCAAAACCCGTATCGGGGGCGGTCCCGGGAGTCCCTAGGGACACCCGGGGGGCCACCCTCGATCCCTGAGTGGTTTACCTTGCAACCTAACCTAACCTTTTTTTTTTTACGGAGGGAAAATCCTGCATAGGATATCCCCGCCCCCGGGGAGGGGCGGGCGGTTATGCCGGACTCCTACCTCCTAAAACCCCCCCGGGTGTCCGTCACGGCGCAACTAAGGAAAGACCCCGGGAAACGCAATGATCCTTCCGGGGCCCTCCCTGCGCCTGCTGGGCAAACTTGCCCGGGGTAGAGGTTTCGCTTCCCCAGCCCTTGCGGGCTGCCCTAACTACTCTGGCGGGGTGTGGACACCGCCCACCTCGCCACCCTTCTCCCGAGGGGAGAGAGTTTGACGCACGGGAACCCCCGCCCGCACGCCACCCCCCGGCGGCCTCTCTCTTATCCAAAGAAAGAGGGGGCAATTCCTCTTAAAGGCACCTTAAGGTGGGTGCCTCTCCGGGGGGGGGGGGGGGCCGGCAGGGTGTATCGCCTCAACCAGACCCCCGGTATCGCATCGTTTCCGAACACAGGGGGGGCGTGCACGCCCCACAGGCTAGCCGCGCCCCCTTGCTGTTATCTCCCGCCCTGATTATCGGGGTCGATTGGGAGATCCCCCCTTCGACGGCCCCGTCGACGGACAGCTCTCCGCCGGGGCCTGGAGGGTCCCCCGTCGCCATTCCCGCTGTCGGTGCTGGGAGGGGCAACCTCCCCCCTTCTCACTCTTTCCGCCTCCTCCTTCTGCGACATGACTTTGCCGCAGAAGGAAGAGACAGCCGTCCATTTCTCTTCCTCCTCGACCATGGCTGCCACAATGGCCGAGGGGGTGAGGTCTTCACCCACCACCGCCCGGAGGGCTCGGCGCTCCCCAGCCCACGCCGGACAATCTTCCAGCGTGTGCTGCGCCGAGTCCACCTCCGCCGGACAGTGGTGGCAGCGCGCGGTGCGTTCCCTCCCTATACGACACAAGTACTCCCCAAAGCAACCACGCCCGGTGAGCACCTGCGTCGCGTGGAAGGTTAGTCCGCGGCCCTTCCGTTCCACCCAGGCCCGTAGGTTTGGCTGGACGGCTTCCCGGACCCTCCTGCCGCTGACCAACCGGGGGTTGGCTAGATATTCGTCCCAGTCGCGCAGTAGGGCCTCCCTGGCCTGGAGCCTCAGCACCCGTTTGACCCTTGCCGTAATCACTCCTCCCCCAGCTCGAAGCGCCCGCGTCCTCCGGTACACCTCGGACTGTGATCGGGCAAGCAGCTAGATAGGAGGTATCCCGGCAAGGATCGTCACCGCCACGTGGGACACGGTCCGGTAGGCCCGAGCGGCGCGCAAAGCGACCGTCTTCTGGGCTCTAATAAGAGGCCGTTTGAGGTGGTCACTCGCCGCCACCGTCTCGGCCCACACTGGCGCGCCGTAAAGAGCAACGGCATGGACCGTGCCCACATACAGGCGCCGCACGCGCCCGCTGGCTCCCCTCAAATTGGGCAGCAGCCGACACAAACTGTTGGCCACTGCCCCAGCCTTTGGAGCCACGCGAGCGACGTGCTCGGCGAAGCTCCAGGTCCCGTCGAGCCAAAGGCCCAGATGCTTTATCTGGGCCTTTATCGGGACGCGGACTCCGTCGACCTTCAGGTGTAGAGCCGGCGGCTTTCCCACGCGGCGGCCCTTTTTGTAGAACCAGGCCGCCTGCGTTCTTTTGGGAGCCACCTTTAGGCCCAACCCCCTGATGACACGCACCACGCACCTATTTGCCACATTGGCCAAGTTTTTGGCCTCCTTCCATGAATCCCCCGCGACCCCAAGGTACTTGTCGTCGGCATAGCCGACGACCCAGCAGCCGGGGGGGAGGGCAACCCGGAGGGCCGAGTCGAATCCAATGTTCCACAGCAGGGGCCCCAGAACTGACTCCTGCGGAACACCGCGCTCGACCCGCCTGACCCACAGGACTCCATCCCGGTCCATATAGGCCAGCCGCTTGTCCCAGAAGTAGTCACGAATGACCCTCACGAGGTAGGAAGGGACGCCGTGATCTACCAGCGCCCTCCCTATCACCGCCCAGGGCAGGGTGTTGAATGCGTTCGAGATGTCGAACGACACTCCAATCACCACCCTACCCTCCCTCGTTTCGGCCTCCGTGCGGGTACGGACGCGTAAAATCGCATACACCGTAGACCTTCCCGCACGGAAACCGAATTGGTCATCCGAAAGGTCTTGACCTTCCCCCCGGGACAGATGCTAGACGAGGCGTTCGGCGATGATACGCTCAAAAAGCTTGCCAGCCTCATCCAGCAGACATACGGCCTATATGCGGACGGTGAGTCCGCAGGCTTGCCCTCCTTTGGAAGGAGGACCAATTTTGCCTCTGTAGTGTATGTGTGGCGTATGTATGTGTAAGTAGCCACACACGTAGCTAGCGCTAGTGTACTGTAAGTCATTGTAAGTCATACGAATAAAGGCAGTAGCTCGTCAGTCGTCAAGGAGTAAACATATATTCGAACCCTGTCTTTGCCGTTCCTATACATACAAAGTAGCCTCCTTCCACTAGTGGGGGAACCGACCGACCCGGAGGCATTCGGTAAATTGCCGCACCAACTGGCCGATCAGCTCCCCCGCGGCCAAGGACCAGGCCCGGCGATAAATTCCGTCCAGCCCCGGGGCCTTGCGGCCCTTCAGCCTACGGAAAGCCCTCTCGACTTCCTCTCGACCGACCCCCATGTCCTCCTCCCACTCTGGCACTGGTATCCCCGGGAAGAGAACTTCTCCGTCCCGGTCGGTCGGGAATAACGTCCCGACGACCTCACTAACAAATTGAGGGTCAATGGATTCCGTCGCAGGGGGCGCCCAAGGTCTAACTTTATCTAAAACCAATTTATAAGGGCGCCCCCACGGATCCTCGTCGAGAGCCCGGAGAAGCTCCCCCCAAGCCTGCTCCTTGGCCCGCCATATCGCGCTAGCGAGGAGCTGGCGGGCAGTTCGCCGCTCCTCGCCAGTCTCATCGACGCTGCGACCTCCTCTCCCGGCGCGGGCCCTGAGCCATAGCCTCTTGACTCTGACAGAGGAGCGCCGCAACTCGGCAATCTCCTCCGTCCACCAGTAAGCCGCGCGCCGCGGAGGAGGGGGGGCGGACACACGAGGCATCGAGGCGTCACATGCCTCTGTCATAATGCCCCGCAACAACAACCCCTCGGAGTGGATGTCCAGGCATCTTCCTTCATCCTCTTCCTCTGTCCACGTCAGCCCGACCACCGCCGCCCTAAAGCGGTCGGGGTCGAGCTTCTTGAAGGCCCATCGTCGCTGCCGCCTTCCGGCGGCCCGGCGACGAGCCTGCACCTCTGGAGTGGTGGCCTGAATGACCACCTCTATATAGAGGTGGTCGGAGAAAGTCTCCACCTCGGTGGCCACCCTCCAGCTGCGTATATCGCGCGCGGCGGGGGGCTCGCCCAAATAACGTCGACGATCGACTCCCCCCGCCGTCGCACGCAGGTGCCCGCCCGGCCCGTGTTGAGCAGGCACAGGCCCAGGCCCGCCGCCCACCCCTCCAAGGCGTCACCCCTGGCGCAGGTCTGCGGGAAACCTTATAGCGTAGACTTCGCGTTAAAGTCCCCCGCGACCATTACACGCCCCGGAAGGCACCGGCGGACGCACGCATCCAACGCGTACAGCACCTCCTCGAACTCGGCCAGAGTCTGCCTCGGAGAGATGTAAACGCTCACCACGACAATGAGCCCCCATCTCACTGCCACATATCCTTCCCCGGTCTCAACCCGAGCGCACGGGGGGGATTGTGGCATCCCTCGCCAGAATATTGCCGCAGAGCCGCCCCGGTCCACCGCCCAGCAAGGGTGGTTGGGCGGGACCCGGTACGGCTCCGAGACCACCCCCAAGCCACACCCGCGCTCAGCCATTTCGTGCAGAAACAAGTCCTGCGCGGCGCGGGCATGGTTCAGGTTCTCTTGCAACATTCTAGTCGTGTGGGTCATTACTCTTTTCGGAAGTCGGAGACCTCCATCTCCATCCTCTCTGGTCCACCCGACTCAGGCTTCTCCTTCCTAGACCCACCGGGTCTCGGCTTTTTGGGGGGCTCCTCCCACCCAGAAAAGTCCCCGCACTCAGCCCATTCCATCTCTCCCTTTCCTTCCAAAGGGGACTGCTTGCTTCCCTCCTTCTCGGACCCCCCTTTTTACTATTACCCTATGCCCCTTTAACTCCTCCACCCTGGTCATCAGAGCTCGAGTAGAGGAGGGATCCCGGGTGGCGGTAGTTGCGCTCTTGCCAGGAGCCATAGGCCCCTTGGGGGGAGCAACGCTTTTTTTTCCCCTTTTTGGCCCAGAGCAGGCTTTGCTGCCCACCATGTGGTCATAAGAGCGCCCATTGCTCGCGCATACCGCGCACCTAATTGGCGCGGAGCATGCCCGGGCCTGGTGCCCCTGTTCCCCGCACCGGTAACAACAACCGGTGCGGTCCGCCTCACTGCGGCATGTGGCTCTTACATGCCCGACTTCCAGACAACGGAAGCACTGCAACGGGCGCTTCTCCAAGAGCTGCACTCTGGCCCTAGTCCACCCAATGCAGACTCTCGCCTCCCGCGTCACGACGTTGGCCGCAGCAAGAGGGCACTTAACCCAGACCGTGCCCAGACCATTGGACGACCTTCTCACCGGTCCCACCTGGATATGTGCAGGATTGGTTCCTCCCTTATCAGCCACGGCTTCCCTTATGTCGTCCGCCGTGACCGAATCATCAAGGTCGCTCAGCCTGAGCTCCGCAGTTAGCTCAGGCCGAGCAACCCTCACACCCTCTCGGCCGGCAAACAGCTCGGTCATCTTTGCCGCAAGTTGGTCCGCCTTGGCCGAGCTGTCCGGGCCTGGAACCTCCCAGCTGAGGGCCCCCGTGACGGCCCTCCTGACGTTGAGAGACTCAATCCCCAGCTCCGCCAGCCTGATCCGCTGCCGCGCCAGCCGCATGTGCTCCTCATAGGTCCCGTCGGGACATGTCAAGGTCACAGCAGCCGTGCGCGGTACTCTCCTCTTCGCTGCCTTTTTTGCAGCAGGTTGCTGCTTAGTTGAGGCAGCCTTGAGCTGCTTTTTCCCAGTCGCCGCCGCGGCCGGCTTGGCAGGGGCAGGGGCAAGCTTAGTCGTCTGCGCCTGACCCGTCTTGACAGCCCCTTTCTTCTTCCTTCTTCCCACCACTGTCACCCAAGTTTCGGCGGTGGCGGCCGGTGGGGCGGGGGGAAGGGGTTGTGCTCCCTTGGTGCCTTTTTCCCCAGTCCTCTTATTGGACGCTAAGTTTCCCACAACAGCACTTTTTGCAGGGACTGTCGAAGTTGACTCGCCCATCCCCGTTGCCTTTTTGACCTTCTTGCCAAATTTGACGGACTCGACCTCGGCGGTCTTAGTCTTCCTCACAGGAGAATTCCCCTTCTTCGTTGCTCTGACCGGTAGAGCGGGACTAACCCCCTGCAAGCCCAAGCTACGAGCTAACTTCCCAAAAAGCTCTTCCATCCTTTTAGACAGGGACTGGAAGAGCCTCTCTTCGATGACTCCCTCCCTCTTGGGTAGAACTGCCGGCTGGATTTCAGTAGCCACCCCACCAATGGATGGCTTAATGACCGGCGGCATCCCCTCCTTTTCTATTTCCTGCATAATTTCCTCCCGTCTTTCTTCTTCATTGTCAGAGGAATCTGGGACCACCAGGCGCTTCCGTTTGCTCCTGCCTTTCTCTCGGTCCTCCAGTGCAGGTGTTTGAGAGACCTGGGGCGTCTGCATTTGTTGCCTTCGCAGCCTCCCATTCTCTTCTTGCAGCGCAAAGATTTTTCTGCGAAGCAGTTCCACCTCCGAGTAGCGCACGCGTCGCTTCTGCTTCGGGTTCCTTCAGCCTCGTGCCGAGGTGCCCAACAGCCGCTGTGATTGACGCTGCGGCGACATTTAAAGCTTTCAGATGAGTGCCCTGTAAGTGTTTCGACTTTGTCGCCACTTTGTCAATCAGCGTCACTTTTTCCAAAATTATGGAAGGGAGGCCATGAGTGGGAGCCTCCCGGAGCCTCTCCCATTCTTCAATCTCCCGTCCTCCTACTCCTTGACAGATCAGGCAAGACAGCAGGATTCCACAACTCGCGGATCTGCTTGGCCTTAGCCCCCTGCTCCTCAGCCTGCATGGCCTGTTTCACTGCGAGATCTCCCGTGGTGATTCGCCTTATTGTTTCCTCCTCCTCGTCACTGATGGTCTCCACATCTATGTTTTCCATTTCCACATCAGTGTCCGAATCTTTAGCGTGTTCTCGGTTGCCGAATCTGTCCCTGGTGGGACGGGTCTCACTCCGGTCTTTCTCCGACTTGGAAATTTCGATCCGCGCCGGTGACGAAGCGCCACTCCTACTGCGTCTCTCCTTCACACACTTTGGTGCGGCAAAGAGATGAGCGTTACTCCCATGCCGAGATGGTAGGCTTCCTCTCTTAGAAGCAACGCTGCCCCGAGCGCTCCCGCACTCAGAGGAACATTTCTCCTCCTCCCCCTTGTTTTGTGGTTGTAAGTTTATTGAGTCCGTCATTTTGGTTTGATCCCACTATCCGCTACGGCAACTCCGGCTTGAGCCGGCATATGTGAAGGACCCCGGAATGTTACATCGGGGCCACACACTCCAGCCCCTTACTCACCCATGGGAAAAGGGCATTAAGGCCCAGCCCCCATGGGCTTTCAGGGGTCCCCCGCTTCCGACCTCGGGGGCACCGTAGCGGGCGCCGCCACGTGGGGGGCCCCACGGACGGTTGGGGCAATAGGAGGTCGCACCCCCTCCAATGCCTTACCCGCCGTGGCGACCAGCAATACCGTGTTCAGCCGCCGGCCGAGGTGACCTCCGCACCGACGGCTGTTCTCCGACCCTGGTGGCCGGGTTCGGGAGGGATGCGATCCCCGACCACCAGAGTCACCCGCGCACCGCCGGCCCGTAACCCGCGGCGCCGCCGGCCCCGACCTCGGAATATGTCCGAGCGGCCCGGCGGGTCTCCTTCAAGAAAAATCGCCCGGCCCCAACCTCAGAATACGTCCGAGTGGCCCGGGCGGTCGCCCTCCCAGGTCGCCTGACCCCGACCTCGGAATACGTTCGAGCGGCCCAGACGACCCTCCACACTCGGCAGACCGTGGGACCACGTCCCTGGTGTGCAACCGCCGAGTGTGGGCCTCTCCTCCAACCAGTCCAGGACCATGTCCTGGGCTGGGTTGAAAGAGGGATACCCCCCTTCCCCCTCCTGCCAGAGCACCGGCGTGCAATGGAGGAAAGAAGGAAGGGGTCTTCCCATTCCCTCGGCGAGACGGCATCACTGCCCGCCTCGGGAATGGGGACCACCCTCCCCAACCCCACTCCGTGGTTTTTTTATCGAGGTAATCTTTCTCTAGGCCGGCGGGACGTGTAAAAACATCCCCCTAACGGTCCCGGCCGACGGGGAACATAACCTAACCTTGTAACCGGACAGCCATACCCCTCCAGACCTAACCGAACGTAAGCTAACCCAGAACAATCAATCTAGTTAATTTCGGCACTTTACGTCGGGCGGAAGGCTATTTAACCACATATACTCTCGATAATATTCGAACTTCGCAAAATTGTCGGTCGCCACTCGGTTTTACCATTACCCGCCGAGAAGGTAAGTAAATCGACAGACCTTTAGCCGTCTTGAATTAATCTCTCCTTTTTATGTTTCAGGAACACCTCGGATGCTGGATGGACCCCGCTGACCACTGGATCGCCGGAACGTCGCTGGATCGCCGCCGTCGTTGATGGATCGCCTCCGCCACCGGATCGCCGCCGTCGCTGGATCGCCGGAACGTCGTTGGACAGGGATTTATAACGGTCGCCGCATCAACCAATAGGATTCCAGGAAAGTATCACACAGGATATTAATAACTGTCACAAGCACTATGCTCTGCTTTTAACACTGAATTTATTCTGTTTCAGGTTACACAAAATGGCCGTGTGCACTTGCACTCATAAAATGGCCGCGCGACGCCATCTTGGCATGACTCGCACTTCGCGTAGATTTTACGTCGTACGCAATGTTAATTTCTCGCAAACGCGATTATTTATTGTTCTCTGGTCGGATATAACAATTAATGACGCGGGCGCACGTATCGATCGCGGATTACGACCGGTTTTCATGGAACTGCACAAGTTCTCCCAATCGGATATCGTCGCGTGGTTTTATCGATCGCCGCTCGAATTTGTTACTGTTCACGACTGAGAATTAACGGCTCGAGTTAACAATTACGAATGTTCACTCGTATACGACATTGCACGTCGCTCGCGGGTTATCTCCGATTTTTTATGAGATATCTCTTACAATGACTATGTACGTCGAGATTCTCTCGGATAACTGTCCCGTTTCGGTAATTAACCGAATTATCCAACTTGCGTTAATAATTAACGACTTCACGTACGGGGCGGTATCACTCGCCGCGCACTTAGCGATCTCGGTTGACCTTGAGCCTCACGGCACACACGCACGTTACGAGAGCTCCCGAGAAAAGTTAATCAGTATTCTGATTATTAATTTCGGTAATCAATACCATTTGCGTTAATTAACACGATTTTAACCACTAACGGGATAACGCGTCGCTCTCGGTTAATCTCGGTTTTAATGAGCCACTTGCTCCCGGAAAAGACCTTATCTGCGATTGTATTCGCGTATCTCCGTTTAATCACTCGCGTAATTATAACGACTTATCACTTGCGTTAACTAAACGACTTTACTAATTAGCGGGATGACGCTCCGCTCGCGGGTTAATCTCGGTTTTAATGAGCCTCGTGTTACACGTCCGCACGCCACGAGTGCTCCCGGGAAAAGACCATGATTCTCGCGTCGCAACGTCGCAAGTCCGGGACCGCGCGCATGCGCAGTGTTGCCAGCCATCACTCCTGGCTGACGAAATATTTTGCTCGCGTCGTTACGCACGCGAAAACAACGTGATATGGAAAATTCCGGAACGCTCGCTATTTATTTGACGCGCAATAACCGATTTAATCGATTATTCCCGAATTTTCCATTTACAATGTCCGTTTGTCGAAATTCGACAATTATGAATAAACATCTGCAAATCTACATGCAAACGCTTATTTCACGCTCGCCTATCAATCCTACGGTCGCATACATCCGCTCGCGTCTCTGGATGCACCAGAAGCCTGTTTTTCGCATCGCGCATGCGCCGACGCGTATCTCGCGATGCAACGGCTCTACGGTGACGCAAGAATCTCCGTCGTGTTTCCCGATGCCGATTTAGTCGGAAATAATCCATTTTGACTCGATTTGCCGTTTTCCGGCCGATATTGCCCGAAATTGTCCCTAGGGACCTGATCGGACCAATAACGTCACAGTATGCTCGGGAAAGACGTCGTTGACCTATTTCCGCTTCTGACCGTCGGATTTAGCCGTTATTACGCTAAATTCGCGTAATCCTACACGATTATCGCTCCGAGTCGCTTATCGCTCGAAACGACCAATCAGATGGCGAGTTTGCCCATTTCCGTCATTCGACCACCGGGATCGCTCCTTTTGCCTTTGTTCGGCCATCTTTGATCCCTCTCGACCGATTCAATGCTGAAACTCGCGTTTATTCCCGAAAATCTCGAAATTCGCCCTCCGGCCACCGGATTGGCTGAATCGCTTTTCGGTGTTCCCGGATCGCGTTTCAAGTGAATTTACGCTATTTCGGTTAATGTAATGTCAATTTGATTATTATTGGCCCGCTGAATCTTTAAATGACATTTATAATGATTTTCAGCGGTATCGTCAAGTTGGCTCGACTCTGATTGGCCAAAATTGCTCTACGGACTCTCCGGGCGGTTTTGACGTTGAATTTACGTTAATTCGATATTAATCAACTTAACTCGGCCATCGTTGGGCCGCAAAACCATTTAATTGCGTTAAATGTGAATTTCCGCGACAAGCAATATGGATCGTTCTCTGATTGGCTGTTTCGCCAAACTCATACAATCTTCGAATTTTCGCGGTTTTCTGCATACGTGGGCCTCGTGTACCTGAAAATAACTTAATCTAAGCGCAAATCTATTCGCGTATTCCGCTTATCGTCCAATTACTCGCGGAATCGGATTTATCGAATGTACTCACTTTTGTGTCACACATAATCTTTATTCCTATAGCTAGGCTGTACATTTTTGGTTTCTTATTCGCATATCTTAATATCTAATGACATGTTAGTGCGCTAGGACATGGGGTACAAAATAAAATAAATCAAAATAGAAAATCTACCAATAAGAGAAAATAATAAAATATAATAATATCCTTGTAACAGGCTCTACTTTAACGGGGTTTTCGGAGGGCATTGGGCGGCGTCCTCTTGCTCCACGGTGATCTCGCCGTCCGCGCTCAGCCTGAGGATGAGTGGCTGATCCTGGCGCGGCTGATCCATCACCCGCTGAAGTACGACCCTGGGGCCCTGCGATGACTCCTGGCGGACCTCCGTCTGGCCCGGCGTCGTTTCGCTGGCTCCTCCGCTCGCCTGTTGGTCCATCTGAGACGGTGCAGTCGGCGTGTCTCCCGTCGGCTGCAACCTGACCTTGCAACCGGAGGTTGCATTGGAGACGCCGCCGACTGAACCGCAGATCAAAGGACTGCAGGACCGGGTGGAGCAGACCAGTGTGGAGACACTGGTCGAGGGCCCTGCCAAGGATCGTCGACATGGCGACATGTGCCACGAGGGTCATCGTGCGCCCGCCAGAGAACCCGCCCAAATAAGTGGTGCGTCAATCGGCGTGAAATCGTGCCCGAACACATTCAGTTGCGTGTATATTCCTAGCCTTTTTCGTTTATTTTGTTTTGGCGCCCGATAGCGAATTAAGTTTATTTTTTTTTATTATTTATGCGCACCGCGAGTTCATTCGTTTTCTTTCGTTTTATTTTCTGTTTTGATATTAAAGGCCCACGGTGGCGACAAACGTTTAAAAGATTTTATTTTTGTTTCCCTTTCCAAACAGATTGGAATAAAAGGTTAATTTAAGTTACATAATCATAGTCGATAAGTTTTGCGAGAGTCTTCCGAACAACTCGATACTTAGTTAGTAAGGGGAATAACCCCGTGATTCAGCGTTATCGCGCCCCGGCGTGAATAGTTGCACGCGTCAGCGCGTGTTATAAACATAATAGTACATTGTACATTAAACTCGAGTCACACTGAGCGTTCGCGAGGAATGCCGACATAGAGCGATAGTCGTGCATGATCGATGCACGAATAAGCGATCTTTATCCGCAACGGGTGATCGTGCATCGGGAGTGGCGCACTATTTATCCATATTTATCCGATAACCTTCTTTTGACTTTACATAATTCTTTTTGCTCTACCCAGGTTTCTAGCAGGGTTATTATATCCCAGTTTTCTATCTCTTTCCAGAATTCTTCATTTTTCCTCTTTAATCCAGCTATATTCCAAAAGCCTACAGTCATTGCGTTCACCCTTTCCTCAATCTGCTTGCTCCCTTCCTGTCCTCCGCTCCCCTTCTCCTCTCTCTTTCTGCTGTTCCTTAAGCCTTCTCCTTCCTTATCTCCTTTCCTTTCCTTATAACTTCCGAAAGTCACTCCTCTCTTCTAACTTTCCTTTACTCTCGGTCCATCTCAATTCTCTGTTATCCACTCACATCTTCTGGTCACCAATTGTGGTTTTCTTTCCTGCCTCTCTTTCTTTTTTTGCCATTCTTCTTATCTCTTTTTGTATCTGTCTCTCTGCCTTAGTGAGATTATCATCCAAGAAGATTTCGTATTTCTTTCCTAACTCTTTCCTTCCATTATTTCCCTTTTGGCTTCCCAGTTCCTACATTTAATCATTGTCATTTTACTATTTCCATACCCTATTTCTTGTACCTCTTCGATGGCCACTTTTATCCTGCTTATTTCCATCATCTTCTCGATTTTCTCTTTTCTTTCTTTCTCACTTCCTATAACAGCTTTCACAATTATATTACTTCTCCTCCTTCTTCTCTCAGCCATTTCCATATTTCTTTCTATCTCCTTCATTTTTCCTATTAAATCTCTTCCCTCACTTCCATCTGGCCCGCTCAGTTCTACTTTTTCAACTTTTCCCTCCAGTTTTTTTTATTCTGTCCTCCAACGACTTTCTTTGCTGCTCCCATATTTCTTCTCTCCTCTTGTATTCTTCTTTCAACCCTTTTATTTATTTTTATTTCCTCTTTATCCTTTTTTCTTTCATTTTCTTGTTCCTCCAATTTCCTTAGAATTTTTTTTAGCATATCCTCTGCTGCCATGTTCTCTTCTCCTTCTTTTCCCTTTTTAATTTTAGCTGGCGGCGATCTATTACATCTTCTGGTCACCAATTGTGGTTTTCTTTCCTGCCTCTCTTTCTTTTTTTGCCATTCTTCTTATCTCTTTTTGTATCTGTCTCTCTGCCTTAGTGAGATTATCATCCAAGAAGATTTCGTATTTCCTTCCTAACTCTTTCCTTCCATTATTTCCCTTTTGGCTTCCCAGTTCCTACATTTAATCATTGTCATTTTACTATTTCCATACCCTATTTCTTGTACCTCTTCGATGGCCACTTTTATCCTGCTTATTTCCATCATCTTCTCGATTTTCTCTTTTCTTTCTTTCTCACTTCCTATAACAGCTTTCACAATTATATTACTTCTCCTCCTTCTTCTCTCAGCCATTTCCATATTTCTTTCTATCTCCTTCATTTTCCCTATTAAATCTCTTCCCTCACTTCCATCTGGCCCGCTCAGTTCTACTTTTTCAACTTTTCCCTCCAGTTTTTTTTATTCTGTCCTCCAACGACTTTCTTTGCTGCTCCCATATTTCTTCTCTCCTCTTGTATTCTTCTTTCAAACCTTTTATTTATTTTTTATTTCCTCTTTATCCTTTTTTCTTTCATTTTCTTGTTCCTCCAATTTCCTTAGAATTTTTTTTAGCATATCCTCTGCTGCCATGTTCTCTTCTCCTTCTTTTCCCTTTTTAATTTTAGCTGGCGGCGATCTATTAACCTTCCTTGTTAAGTTGAACCTCTCCAGTATTTCCTTTTTTGCTCTTGCTGTTGCTTCCTCTACTTCTTCTCTTTTCCTTTTCTGAATATAGTCTTTAATTGATTCTAGACTATCTGTTCTCCCTCTTAACTTGGATAGCTCTTCCGCCTTTGTTGGCCTGTCCTTTGTTTTCTTTCCACACTTGTTTTCTCTCTTTTACTCTTTATTGCCTTGCTGCTTACTCTCTATTACACTTTCCTTCTCTATCTCCATCCGCCAAGAAAAGTCTTCTACACGCTTTACGTCTGATAAGGCTCCCTCTATACCTATGCTTTCCTCTTTCTCTTACTACTTTTATCCATTCCTTCCTTATCGGTAAATTACCTCTTAGTTTCCTCGACAGGTGTCGCTGCTTTCCGTCCTCTCTACTTTCGTGTCCTTTCCTGCAATTCTAACCTAACTCGTCTTTCGACTTTCTTTAGTGTCTCTTAAAATAAATTCCAATTTCTTATAATTGACCTACCGTATATCTCCTTACTCTTCTGCCTCCGATCTTTCCTTCTCCCTGCTTCTCTCCCCTCTCTTCCCATTATATCAACTACGTCCAGCTGTCTATCTCCGCCTGAATATCCACGTCCGCTCTCCTCAACAGTCCATATACGAGTCCTACTTATTGTTCAATAATTTGAGTTAATAATTACCTTTGTCACACAGACTCTTCAGTCGCTACCGTCGCTGGCCGTTGCGTGCGTCTTATGTTACGTTTTTCTATGTGCGCTTCCGTACGTTTGGTTTACGTGTCGCGTAACGTAAGAGTCTCACGTAAGGTGACGTAACAGGCTACGGAAATGTATGTGCGCTGGCCCTAATTCTTAAGGCTCCTGGGTACTGAACCGAGAACTTCGCGTCGACGGTGGCGACATAGCTCAATAGCTGTCAGCGGTAGGAATAAGAACTACGACTCTTACAGAGTACCGCATGATAAATGAATTGCGTTACCAATTCATCAAACAGTTTATCGCGTGGTAAAGCTAAATAAATGAATATTTTATATTATCAATAACGTGATATTATATAAATGTAATGTTTTATGTTTTATTACTGCGAATGACATTAAAGATTCTAAAATTGAAAAATTCTTCTAAACTTATTTCCCTGGCAAATGTTTATACAATAATCATTACCTGCGATTACGTTTAAAATTCGCAAGTAGCTTTATTTCTACATATTTACACATAACAATATACTAATACTGAAAAGTTGCGGACTATATACAGCATGTTTCATTTATTGCTGAAATGCATGAAAACAAGGAAGAAGCACGTGTGCAACTGTGCACACGCATCAGCAGGAATAATGGTGTCCCGCAGCGGCTAGGTATATATGTGTGTAGACACTCGCTTATACACACGAAACGCGTATCGTATGTATGTATAAGCGAGTGTCTACACACATATATACCTAGCCGCCGCGGGATACCATTATTCCTGCCGATGCGTGTGCACAGTTGCACACGTGCTTTTTCCTTGTTTTCATGCATTTCAGCGATAAATGAAACATACTGTAGTGTCCGCAACTTTTCCATATTAATATTATTTGCAAATAGAAATAAAGCTCCTTGCGAATGTGACACAATCGCAGGTGATGATTATTACTACAGTCCGACCGAAACAATCATTTATAATTTCGGCCGAAACAGAAACCGAAAACCAAAACGTTCATGAGGATCCTAGAAAGACCATATATATATGTACATACGCATGCACTTATATACTATATACTTTCTTATGAGTATCATAATTTAATTATTAAAATAATAATGACACAGATTATCACAATCATACTATTTACAATACTACTATCACGATTATGTGCAGTATGCTATTGCCCTCTGTAATGTCGCAACCATACTATTTCAATAATAACAAAATTTCTAAATATAATAAATAAAAATATTCTTTAAAAAGTCTTTGGAAAATACATATGTGTAAAATAAACGGTTCTCGGCTACGTCGCCGAGAAACTTTTTTCAATTCCAGCCGAAACCGAAATCCAGCCAAAATTACGATTTTTGGCAGAAACTGACCAAAACCGAATTTTCTGTCGGACTTTATAATTATTATACGTATAAAAATTTGCCTGGGACATAAGTCCAAGGATTTTTCATTTTTACAATCTAATGTCATTGAGGAATAAAACATTACATTATATCTCACTTTATACAATTTTATATTATTTTATGTCACATTTTATTACCCATATTATGCACATTTTTATGTAAAAACCGACCAAGATACACGCAATACATACGCAAATCTTACTCGAATTTTGGCGTCAATTCACTATCGGGATATGTTCCCAAGCTTTGTTAGCAAAATACGAGCTTATTCTGCTGATACAAAAGGCATCGGATTTACCACAAATTTCTGAACGAATTTGATGCCAATTTGTTGATAATTTGCTATGCTATAAAACTTACTGAACAGTAGACTTCCTGCTGTAGTGCATACGGATTACAATCATATCTATCCATTAGAGAATAGAAACTTTGTACTCGTAACGGTAAGATATAAATGCACCCATACGCACGTAGGAGCAATTCACTTCATTTACAGTTTACATGATTCCTTACATCTACACAGTGTATGTACAAGGACACATTAATGCTTGCTGCTTTGTTAAATCAAAATAACCAATGCGTATATATAAATTCAAGTAGCAGCGTATTTTGTATTGTGATAAGATTTACTGCGCTAAGCGCAGAATGAATTTTTACAGTAATCACTGCGCCCAGCGCAGAATGCATTTTAACAATAATCACTGAGCATAGCGCAGAATGAATTTTGACGGTAATCACTGCGCCCAGCGCAGAATGCATTTTAACAATAATAATGCGCAAAGCGCAGAATGCATTTTAACATTACTCATTACAGAGCGCAGAATTAGTTTCTTCATTTTGTAATCCAAATTTGTATTTTATTATTTGTATATTTTTTCAATGCTTGTCTTACATTATTTCCATATACATTTATTTATCTGTCTTCTCTTTTTGTAATACTTTTCGCCTCTTTGCTTCAATTATATATTCGGGATCACGGATTGGCAAGTTTCTCTCCCGTCTTGGATCAAGTAATTTCGGTAATACACAGTCTTTATAAAATTGCACCAGTTTACCGACCATATTTTCCGTCCAGAAAATATCAACCTTCTCAAGGCGTACAACCTTTTCCATTTTTAATCCTAATGGTGTCCACAGTGCGAAGATACAGTACTGTCGCTGCGTAATATGTAATTGCCCCTGTATTTGATAATACAATAATATACAGGGTTTACCAAAAGTATGGAAACCCCTAAATATTTCGAAAACTACGCATTTAAAAAAAAATGTTTCAGACAAAAGTTGTAGGGTTTCAAGTAACGCATTAAATAGTAATATCAGTGTGACTGCAAATAACTTTGTTAATGCCAGGTAAAAATAACTTTAAAATTTATAAGTGGAAACCTCTATTTTTGATTGCATATTCTTATCGCTTACCTCGAGAGCTTTTCAAAACACTATAATTAAGTATTTTTTTATTAAATACTTTTCAAGTTACGGAGCTTGAAAGCTACGATACCGCAGGCATCAGCGTTACCCAAGATGTACCGTGTTCGCGAGAGCGCGGATGCGACAGAGTTAGCGCGGAGCGGGAAAGACAAGCACTAAGAAAGGTCAAGTTTTGCACAGTAAAGTTCAAAATAAAGTAGTTTATTACAAAGTTCAATAACTCGATTATTTACACAGTTCTTTTTTCCAGGAGGAAATCGCAATAAGCAAAGGCGCGCAAAGATTAAGTGCGGCGTGCGAAGTTAGAGTTTTAAGCGTGAGCGAAAATGCGAAAGCAAAGCGGGTCGAAAAGCGGTTGCACTAACGGTTTTAACAATACTTGCGGGTGAACTACGATCGAGAGAGAGTCTCCGGCGACGCAGGCCGTTTTATCTGTTCCAAAAAGGGGCAGGTCTTTTGCTGATTGCCAATAAAATTAAAACAGTCGAGGTAACCCCAGACCACCGAGCGCGATTGGTAGTCGGGGGGATCTCGCGCAAAGCCCCCTCGACGGTGTGCCGCCTTGACGAAGGTACCCAATTCGTTGGGTACCGGGTGAGGGGGCTCCCCTTTGATCCGTTGACCCACTGGGGTAGTACCGGCGGCCTAGGACCGTCGGGAGAGCCCGGTGGCGAGGATCGGGGTCCAAGAGCACACCACAGACCGTAATCTCCGTCAGCCGCGAGGCTGGCGGAGACCGGGGGGCCCTTTTCAGGGTCCGCGAGGTGGGCGGCCTCTATAAAAATCGCCCGGCCGGCCGGGGCCGTTAGGGGGGAGCTCGCACTTCCCACCGCGCCACGGGGTGGGGTTTGGGGCAGGGGGTACCCCCGTCTCGAAGCGGGCAGGGATGCCGTCCCGCTGAGAGGGAGGGGAAGATCCCGCTCTTCGGACCCATTGCACGCCGGTGCTCCGGCAGGGAAAGAGAGCGGGATTACCCTTCTCGTCCCGGGTCTCGGACGTGGTCCGGGATCAGGGGCGGGGAAGAACCCACACTCACGGCTGCACACCGGAGACGTGGTCCCTCGGTCCGTGAGGGGTGGAGGGTTGTCTGGGCCGCTCGGACGTATTCCGAGGTCGGGGCCAGGCGACCTGGGACGATGGACCGCCCGGGCCGCTTCGCGGCTCGGACGGTCCGGCTGCCTTGACAGCAGTGAGGGGCGGGCAGGCCGGGCTCGACAGCTCTTTAGCAACCGGCCTAGGGGAAGGAAAACCCCGAAATCAAACCATACACACACTCACACACTACACATTACACTCACAATCGGGTCCGCGGGCTACCGCCGGGGGCCTCCGGGGGCTCGGTTTGTCGTGCGCGCGTCGTGGCAGAGGGTACAGCGGTTAAACAGGGTTTCGACATTCCCTGGGCGCCCGATAGTACAGGGGCCCGGGTCGGCTTAACCAGCATGACCTGGCTGCCCCACCAGCGGGCGAATAATCTCGCGGGGGCGAGTACTGCCGGTTGGTGACCGGACGGGACCGTGCTCGTCCTCGCGGGGGCCACCGCCGAGGCCACTGTCCTTCGCGCGCTCGACGCTCCTGGGTTTCCCGGACCCCTCGGTACGGGGCTTTGGGGGCCCGTGTACACACACACACACACTAACATACACGCACACAGACGTTTGATTGGGAGGGGAAAAAAAAATATGAATATGTCAGAATCGAAGAAAATGGTTATGAAAAATGTCGAAAAGAAGTCCGGGGTTTCCCAACCCCACGTGAAGGTAGAGAGGCTTGCGAAAGCAAAGTCCTCTGGAGATATGCCTGCACCTAAGTGTGTGCAAGAGAGGCGGGCCAAGGAAGCGGCTAGTGCCGCAGCCCCCACTAGTGGTACACCCTCCGGTTCCCGAAGTGGTTCGCCGCAACTGGACCGGAGGAACCGCTCTTTGTCGGTGTCCTTGCCGGTTACGAACGCGCCGGACGTTATCCTAACGGATGACGGAGACGGAGGAGCGAGCAGGAGGGCCGCCTTGTCGAGGGCCAAGGAGGACATAGCGGCCATTGAGAGAGCGGTCCTCCAGCTGAAGGGCAAGAAGGTCCCCCCGGCGACAAAACCCGAGGAGACGCGGGGTCGCTAGCCCATGGAGGGGGACCACTGCGTGAAAAAGCTGGAGGGGCTGAGGAAGGAGATTTCCGATCTCCTTGAAGACCTGAGAGGGGTGATAGACGCCTCGACTCCCGTCAGCCTCTCAGGCAACAGAAAGGCCCTTGAGAAGAAGGCGGTGGAAGAACTCCACTTTCCCCGCTTTATCCCCGCTTTACCCCGCCCGAGACGCTCCCAGGGATAATCCTGGAGAGCGTGAGGACCATCGACAGGGTGCTCAACAAGTCGAGCAACCTGCGGGGACCCCTGCAGGGTGCCCTGAACAAGGCCGCGGCGGATATTTCTGCCGCGGTCGAGCACCTTGCCCGAAGACAGGGGGTCTCTGCCGCCGGCGACGCGCGGGACGCGGAACTTGAGGAGCTCCGCGGCAAGATCTCCTCCCAGGAGAAGGAGATCCGGCACTTGAGGGAGCAGCAAGCGCAACATGCGCTGCTGCGAACTCAGGTGCTGGAGCTGCAGCGGCAGCTGCAGCAGCTGAGAGAGGGGGAGAAGCTCCTTGTTGGGGAACCGATCACCCGGGACAGGGGGGCTAAGATGAAGAGGGCGAGGGTAATAGAGACCTCTTCGTCGGAGGAGGGCCGATCGCCTCTGAAGATCCCGGCCGCCCAGCCCTCGGTGGGGGAAACAACGGAGCCTCCCCCAGTGTCGATGGAGGTGGACGCCGAGGAGGAAAACTCCTACGAGCTCCACCGGGAGGAGATTGAAAGGGAGGGGCTTCCACCCTTGTACAGGCCACCCGTCATGGGAAAACGGGCCCTGTTGGAGGGAGCCGTGCCCCCTAGAAGGGAGGCCTCGGCTGTAAGCGGGGCAACCGCTGCCGCCGCGGCGATGGGACAGTCGGAGCCGATCCCCCAGGTCGTGGAAAGCCTGAGGAGACAGATGCTCCGGCTGTTCAAAAGGATGGCTGCATCCTACCAATGTAGGATGCTGGAGGAGATGGACCGGATGCTGGGGAGGACTGTCCCGGCCCCCGGTCCATCGACCCTGGCGCCGGCGAGGGGAGTGGCGCCCTCCACCTCTTCCGCGGCGGGGACTGAATGGACGGTCGTCTCCGCCAGGAGGGCGAAGAAGAGGAAGAAGGGGAAAAAGGGTGCCAATCCCTCGGCGGTTGAGCCGATAGTGGTGGCCCCCTTGAGGGTGGGGGAGAAGGGTGGTGCCGGAGGGGGCAAGAGGAGCCCGCAGCTTCGGGACTTCCTATCGGCCCCCCTTCCCCTTGCCGGGGCGGCCGCCAAATCGTACGCGGCGGCGGTCGCCGGTGAGGTAGAAGAGAGGGCGAGGGAGAGACAGGTGACTCTCCCCCCCCTGATGCGGGCCGCTGCCGCGACAGCGGCGACCGGCGGGACGGGTGTCGGGGCGGGGTCCCGTAAGAAGGCCGGTGGGAAGGGCCTGTCGGCCCCAGAGCCGGGCAGGCCGGGAAAGCGTAGAGTGCCTAGGACCGCCGCGGTCACCCTGACCTGCCCGGCGGATAAGTACGGGGAGGTGATGTTGCTGGCGAGACAGCGCATCAACCTCCCCGAGCTGGGGATCGACGGCCACTTCAACGTGAGAAGGACGGCCACGGGGGCCCTCAATATTGAGGTGGCGGGGCCAGATTGTGGCGCCAAGGCGGACGCCCTGGCCGACAAAATGTCGGCGCTGTTAGCCGGCAGGGAGGGGGTCCGTGTTGGACGTCCGGCGATGTCCGCTGAGCTGAGGCTCAGCGGACTTGATGACTCGGTGCTGGAGGGGGAGCTGAAGGACGCACTGGCCGCCAAGGGCGAGGTGGCCCCCTCCAGCATCATGGTGGGGCCGCCGCGGCGGGCACCCAACGGGCTAAACACATTTTTTGTGCGGTGCCCGCTGGCGGCGGCTAATGTGCTCTCACGCGAGAGTCACATTGGCGTGGGATGGGTGAGGGCGCGTGTCGAGATGCTCGACAGGCGCCCTCTCCAATGCTACAGATGCCTCGAGGTGGGCCACACCCGAGCCACTTGCAGCAATGAGGTGGACCGTGCAGCCGGAGACTGCATCGGCGACGACCCCATCAACGACGGGGGCCGAACGAGCATCACGGGGGAGCAGCCAGTCCAGCGTGGCGTCCACCGTGACACGCGAGTGCTCGGTAGCGGTGGAGGCGCTACTCACCACTCAGATCGCGGATGCTCAGCGCGAGTAATCCCAGCAGGGAAACGCCCGAGTATTGGACACCAGATTCGGTTTCTTTGTTTTCTTTTCCTTTTACGTCCAATCTCGTGGATTTGCGTTATTTAGTTCTTTCCCTTTTCTTCTTCATTTGCGTCGTTCATTAATCATTCGGTTAGTTAGTATGCAAGACTAGTTATTAAGATTACTTTGTACCTGCGTACGATGCGAGTACGCGACACAAGACTGTACGGCCGATTGCCGTTAGATTAAGGATCTATTATTTTCTGTTGATTAAAGCCACTCATGGCAATAAATAGTTATTTATGTTTCCTTTTCCGTTTCTTTGATTTTCCGTCGATCATGCGAATCGATACGATCCGAGAGTTGATCAGAGTCGCTCAGACGACTCAATGTTATATATGATATAAGGGGATAGCCCCATGATTCAGCGTTATTGCGCGTCAGCGCGTACTTTTACACGCGTCCGAGCGTGTTGCAGCCGAATAGATGCATCGTGCCGAGAAGTCGAGTCACGGGAAATATATCGCGGCGAGACGACTCATCAGCGTCACGATGACGTCATCGAACACCGCGATAGTGATTGCGACCAAGTTCAAGGCTTGTGCCGGGATATCATGGCACATGCATGGTCCGAGTAAACTAACGTTGTTGACGCGTCAATGGGATGATAATTAAGGGATATTTGATGGTCAATTAGAATTTTGCGTCATGTGCCGGAAAGTCTTGGCACACACCTTGTACGACCAAATGGCCATCGGGAATGGTCTGCGGAGGTCCTAAATAGCACAACTAGCGACTTTCGCCCCGATCCGACCTGGGTGCCGTAAACACCCACTACGGACACCTTCCCCTGGAACAACCGTGTGCGCACATCTCTACGAGTCACCAGGAGTGCAGCGCACTGACTCCCGTCGACCTCCGACGAATGTGCCGGAAGTTCGACTCCAGGACCATCTACGGGGAACGGACCACCAGGGATGCCTTTTCGAGCCCATTGCGAGTCCCAATATCGTAGTCCCGTATCGATCCGTCGATTGTGCCCGAAAATCATGGCAAACCGTTATAACGTTAATAAATTTATATCGAGGGGCATATTTAGGTGCCGAGTAACGCTAATATCGCGGTCCCGTGCGAATCCGACGAGGATGCCGCGAAAACCTGGCACACATGTCCGAGCTGAAAAATCAGCATGTATGCGTAATCAGCGAACAGTCATCAGTGTAGATGCAAAGCCTGAGCGATCTGCGTAGCCTAGAATGGGAAATTCATGCATAATCCGATATTCGGGTAGAACACGTAAAACCGAGTTATATTACATGTTCGAGCGGTACATTAGACAGTTTCCGGCGAGCGAGAAACATGACAAGCGGACAAACAACATTCCTGAGTGTTTGTCGAACATGTTTATTTGATGCGTAGTTACGATCAGGCGATGTCTACGTCACGGCTGATGCAATAACAAGAGTGGGGGGACCCACTAGGAGGGGGTCGCGCCCATCGACCAGCGAACACTCGAGGAGTCTATCGGCAGAGCGCGAGCCGTTAACACGTCTCTGATTACAACCGGTGATCCCGCGTACGGAGCGATATCCGATGTGTCGCGAAATAAGTGATATTTCCGACACTTATAAAATTTGTGCGCGATGTGTGCGTTACAATAAGGGAGTCTATCGGCAGAGCGCGAGCAGTTAACACGTCTCTGATTACAACCGGTGATCCCGCGTACGGAGCGATATCCGATGTGTCGCGAAATAAGTGATATTTCCGACACTTATAAAATTTGTGCGCGATATGTGCGTTACAATAAGGGAGTCTATCGGGAGAGCTGGTACCGACAACACGTATCCGTTATAGCTCTCGTAACAACCGGTGATCCCGCGTACGGAGCGATATCCGGCAGACCGCGAACATCTTAGTATTTCGCGACATTACGAAATTGTGCGAGATATACGCGAAGCGAGTATAAGTGACTGACGGGAGAGCGTTCATCGTATATGACACGACTCTCGATACAACCGCGGATCCGACATACCGTGCGATATCCGACAATTATTCGCCAAACGTGTGTGCGAGCGACACTTGTGAAATTTTCCGATTTCGACATCCGTGTACGAAACCAAGGACAGTCATATGGGAGGATACTGTGTATTCTCGTAACAACCGATGATACCCGTGTTGCGGATAGTTGGACGATTTATTCCGAGTTAACGCGATTTTATGCGCCACGAGCGAACTGTAACCAACGATCACGACGCGACAACGCGGGTGATAGGAAAATCACTGTGAATCGAAATGTAATGACTGTTTATTCAAAAATACATGACTAAATACAATGTTATTAAAAGTGATATGCACTTAGCTTGCGATACAAGCTTACGTTATACGATACTTACCTGAGATTCTGCGACGATCCCGAGGGTCCATCCGATGCGAGCGAGGTCCATCCATCGTTGGTAGAAGCGGCTTCCACGGTGAAGATCCAGCAACGACGAGTGAGATCGGCCAGCAGCAGCAGCAGTCCGGAGCACCTGAAACAAAGAAAAAGGGGAATTAGTCGACAGATACGGTTAGTTGTATACTTACCTTTCTCGATTTAACGGGTAAAATCGAGTGGCGACCGTGTTTCACGAATTTTCTACATTTTCGGAGATATTGATGAATGAGTCGTATCACGCGTGACCTAACGTGCCCGGTTACAGTGACTTAGCCTGCGCAAACCAGACAACTCGCTCTCAAGTTCACAACGTGCCGAAAGAGCCTGCAAACCCGTCTAAACAACGCGTCCGGTCCGCGAGGCGGTAGAATTATACTTGTTACTAGCCAGTTTTACCCGTCACGCAAGTAATACGTGTAATTACTGGCGACCGTGACAGGACGGCGATAACGAATAATTGCCTGTTACTAGTCGCACATTGATTCGAAGAATTAGTGGCGATCGTGACGAGGTGATAGTCCCGTTCGCGTAAAGCAGTATAGAGTATAGAGATACCTGACAGGGCGAGAAACCTGCCAGTACGTATCCATAGAATAGGATAACAGCGTTTATACTATCTTGCGACCGTAAAATAGGTATAGGTTCACGAAGTGACTTGTGCGAACATAGATTATAGACTAACGAACAAACGTCGCGAGAACGTGCGTATAAGTGACGCGAGGTCCATAGAGATTCGTAACAATCGCGTCAAGACAACGCGCGGACGTCTGTAACGTTGTCTGTTGAGAAGCGTGTTAAGCGCGAATAGGCAAGATAGGGCCGAAACGAGGTACGCGTACGAGAAAACACTGCGCACCGAGAGCCGATAGAATGGCCAGTGTGCAACACACACCCGTGCTTCCTATTGCTCAGAGAACCAGAGCGCGAAACGCTTCTGGGAGCAGGGAGACGGAACGCGATAATAACGCGACGATAGCCGATAGCAACGAAAACGATATGTCGTTGCGAGTGTTGGGTGACACACCCGCACCGGTGAATCTTAGTCGCGAACGCGAGATGATCGTCGACGCAGCGACGGAAAACGAGGCGCAACTGCACCAACAGGTCCGCGTTTAGGGCAGAGATACGACACCAGAGACGCGAATCTATCGTGACCCAGAACACAGAATCGGAACGACCGTCGAATTTAAACGATAGGAAAACAATCGATCCGAATGCGTGTGAGATAGACAGAGCGCCGGATGCCGTGTTAGATTTAGTCCCGATGCGCGTGCGATTACCACGAGGGGGTTGGTTGAAAAATCCCTTCGACGAGCTCAATTTTCGCGGTAAAACTGACGTACAGAATCCGATTAGATTTTTGGAAAAGTTCGAGAAACTTGCCAGATACGAGTCAGTCCCGGAGGACGAACAACTGTGCTATTTCGGCAGATGCATGAAAGGCGCAGCGGCTCAGTGGTTCGAACTACAGTACGCGGAAGATATAGAGCAAATAAAAAGTCTCTTTAGACTACATTTTTGGGGTACTCAAGCCCAGATGCGTTTCCGTCAGATGATTTATTTCGGAAAATTCAAGTCAGGAGGCATGTCCATGACTGAATACGCATTAAATTTAGCTCGTCAAGCGAAAACGCTTGTGCCACCAATGTCCGACGAGGAGATCATACAAACCGTTCGTGAGCATTTCGGTGCGGACATCACGCGGGAGCTCAGACCGTCGGTGGTGCGTAACGTGAGCGAATTTATCCAAATGTTGGATACTCTCGAGAACGAGAGAGAGACGCGAAGATTGCGCGCGGATGCGCGCAGATCGAGCGATAGGCGCGATACTCGTCCATCGGGCAGCAAAGACGCGACGCCGAGTCGTACGAACGCGAGCGCGCAAAAAGATTTCCGTGATGACAAACTTCCAAGACACGATTCGACGAGATATTCGCCGTTCAAAAAATCTGCAAGTTGGAAGAGATCGGAATCACCCGACGCGGCGCGTAAAGACAAGGAGGGCGTTGGCATTGTCGAATTGCCGAACACGAGCGACGAGGACGCTAAGCCGAAAGAGACGCGATATTCGCGCGAAAGACCGGACAACCGAAAGTGGCGATCCGGCAACGGTAATAACGGTAACGATAAAAATCGTAAAAATTTCTCGTCCAATCGCGAACGCTACGCCGATAAGGACCGTGGACGAAAGGTCGCGGCGATAACAGCGGGCGATGATAACGGGAACAAGAAAATTGATAGCGATCGCGAAAGCGCCGAGTCACTAGCGAGTGATAAAGAGTGCAACGCGATAACGCGCGACAGCGACGCTAATGCGAGCGCGAGCGCGGAACACAATCCGTTGAATATAATAAGAACCCGAGAAATAATTTCCGAGTTAGACGCGGATTTGATAGCGGAACAGAGGCAAAGAGCCGTGTTGGACGAATTACCGATGATCGAGATGCGATTCGAACAGATACGAGTCAAGGCTCTCATCGACACGGGATCGCAGATCACGGCCATAAAAACTTGTTTCGATAGTCTACGGGAAACGGGGGTATTCATAGATGTTCAACCGATAAAAAAATTCGCTTTGAAAGGTGCGTTCTCGGAACGAGGTACGACCGTAGCGTCAAAGGCGCGAATAATGTTTAGTTATCGCGATAAAAAATACATACACGAATTCTACGTGGTCGAGAGATTGGCATTCGAGATTGTATTGGGGATAGATTTTCAGATGCGCTACAGCATGATATTGTCCTGCGACGACAGTATCGACGTGAAATTTCGCAAATCCCTGCAGTCACACGCGAGCGTTAACCTGATTAGGAGCGAAGACGCGAGCGCGAAGCTAGATGAGATTCTCGACCGACACGAGAAGATGTTTGACGGTAGATTAGGTAGAGCGGTAGATTACGAGCACACGATCGAGATGTCGACGACGAAGCCGTACAAGCGTAAGACCTACCCGATACCGGAGAAGCATCTCCAACGAGTCCGCGAATACGTAGGAGAGCTTGAGAAACAGGGAATCGTGCGTAAACAGGCGACGCAGTATATCAACCCGTTGGTTGTGGTTGTCAAAAAAAATGGCGATATACGTCTGTGTCTCGACGCGCGCGAGATTAACAAACACATGCGTAATGACCATGCGCAGCCACCGACCATAGAGGAGGTATTTAGACGCGTAGGCCGAAAACGTTACTTCACTACCCTGGATATCTCGAACGCTTTCTGGCAGATACCGTTGCACAAGGACTCGAGACATGTTTATTTGATGCGTAGTTACGATCAGGCGATGTCTACGTCACGGCTGATGCAATAACAAGAGTGGGGGGACCCACTAGGAGGGGGTCGCGCCCATCGACCAGCGAACACTCGAGGAGTCTATCGGCAGAGCGCGAGCCGTTAACACGTCTCTGATTACAACCGGTGATCCCGCGTACGGAGCGATATCCGATGTGTCGCGAAATAAGTGATATTTCCGACACTTATAAAATTTGTGCGCGATGTGTGCGTTACAATAAGGGAGTCTATCGGCAGAGCGCGAGCAGTTAACACGTCTCTGATTACAACCGGTGATCCCGCGTACGGAGCGATATCCGATGTGTCGCGAAATAAGTGATATTTCCGACACTTATAAAATTTGTGCGCAATATGTGCGTTACAATAAGGGAGTCTATCGGGAGAGCTGGTACCGACAACACGTATCCGTTATAGCTCTCGTAACAACCGGTGATCCCGCGTACGGAGCGATATCCGGCAGACCGCGAACATCTTAGTATTTCGCGACGTTACGAAATTGTGCGAGATATACGCGAAGCGAGTATAAGTGACTGACGGGAGAGCGTTCATCGTATATGACACGACTCTCGATACAACCGCGGATCCGACATACCGTGCGATATCCGACAATTATTCGCCAAACGTGTGTGCGAGCGACACTTGTGAAATTTTCCGATTTCGACATCCGTGTACGAAACCAAGGACAGTCATACGGGAGGATACTGTGTATTCTCGTAACAACCGATGATACCCGTGTTGCGGATAGTTGGACGATTTATTCCGAGTTAACGCGATTTTATGCGCCACGAGCGAACTGTAACCAACGATCACGACGCGACAACGCGGATGATAGGAAAATCACTGTGAATCGAAATGTAATGACTGTTTATTCAAAAATACATGACTAAATACAATGTTATTAAAAGTGATATGCTGAGTGTACAAATTCATTCGACGATATCCTGTGACCGATCCTGAGTCACCTTCCAAGCGGGAGATACTTCGTAGACGCGATAATCCTGCGAAATAAAGAAATTCCAGTGCGAGTAAATGCACTTAGCTTGCGATACAAGCTTACGTTATACGATACTTACCTGAGATTCTGCGACGATCCCGAGGGTCCATCCGATGCGAGCGAGGTCCATCCATCGTTGGTAGAAGCGGCTTCCACGGTGAAGATCCAGCAACGACGAGTGAGATCGGCCAGCAGCAGCAGCAGTCCGGAGCACCTGAAACAAAGAAAAAGGGGAATTAGTCGACAGATACGGTTAGTTGTATACTTACCTTTCTCGATTTAACGGGTAAAATCGAGTGGCGACCGTGTTTCACGAATTTTCTACATTTTCGGAGATATTGATGAATGAGTCGTATCACGCGTGACCTAACGTGCCCGGTTACAGACCGCACCGGTAGTTGCTACCGGTGTGGCGTAGTTGGCCATCAGGCCCGCACGTGCGCGGCCGCGCCAAAATGCGCGGTCTGCGAGCGTGCGGGTCGCCCCTCCGACCACCGGATCGGAGGGAAATCCTGTACCGGTGGGAAGGGGTGCGAGGGAAGGGCGCGGCCGCCGCCCCAGAAAAGAGGGGGAAGGGGTAAGGTGCCCCCCGAGACCCCCTCGATGGTTGGGACGGCGGGCGCGAAGGGCGCCTCCACGTCGGGGGCGCCGGTTTCGGGGACCCGTTTCGCGCTCCCCCGGGTGACGGGCAACGAACCCGTTGGGCTCGTAATTCGCCGCATCACAACGGCCTCAGACGGGGTCGACGCGGCGTTGGACAAGGCGGAGGTGGTGGCGGCCGGGATGAGCGACGAGGTCGCCGTCATGAGCGCCGCCACGGATGCGGCGCTCGCGTTGTACGCCGCCGAGTACGCGACGGGGGCTGGTTCCGTGGGCTGGGTGGGTCCACGGGACGATGAGGAGCCCTCGCTCGGGCCCGGTTATATCCGGGGGGGGGGGGGGAGTCGCGTCGGCCGCCGAAGAGGGGAAGGTGCCGGAGGACCCCATGGATTTCGCGGAAGATCAATGTCCGTAAGGGTCCTCCAGGCGAACCTAAACCACGCCCGCGCTGCCCAGGATTTATTTATCCACACGATGGCAGAGCGCGTGTGTGGTTTGGGGATAGTCGCGGAGCCCTACAGGGTCCCAGTAGCCCACCCCTGCTGGGCCAAAGACCGCAGTGGCTCCGCGGCTATCACGTGGCGGGCACTGCCGCAGGCCCCCCCGTGCACTCGTGGTGAGGCCGGGGTGGGTTTTGTGGCGGTGCATTGGGGGTCCACCGCCGTCGTGGGCGTGTACACCCCTCCGAGCTGGGACCTAGCCAGGTTCGAGCGGACGCTCCACGATATGGAGGGATGCGTCCGCCGATGCCCTACTGGCCGGGTCATAGTGGCGGGGGACTTCAATGCGAAATCCACGCTTTGGGGTTCCCCGCGCACTGACCCGTGGGGCAGCGTCCTGGAGGGGTGGGCGGCGGGGCTCGGCCTGTGTCTCATAAACATGGGCCGAGTAAGCACATGTGTGCGCCGGCAGGGGGCCTCGGTGATTGATCTCATCTGGGCGACCCCCCCTGCCGCGCGCGAGATACACGGCTGGAGGGTGGCAACAGACTTGGAATCTCTGTCGGACCATCGTTTCATTGAAATGATGGTCCGGGCCACTCCTCCGGCAGTGCTGTCCCGCCGCCGCGCCGCGGAGAAAACGAGATGGGCCCTCAAGAAGTTGGACCGGGATCGCCTACTAGCGGCGATTCTGGTCCTAACTTGGGGAAGGGCGGAGGGCGACGCCCTTGCCGAGGGGACCGGGGAGGTGGATGTGGACGCGGGGACGGATCGGTTGGTGGAGGCCGCGTCGCGAGCGTGCGACGTAGCGATGCCCCGCGTCCGCACCATCCCCCCCCCCCCCCCGACAAGCCGCCTATTGGTGGACGGATGAGATCGCCGAGCTTCGGCGCTCGTCCGTCCACGCGTGCCGGCGGTGGCTGAGGGCCCGCGCTGGGCGCGGTGCCCTCGGCGAGAGGGAGGCGGGGGAGGCCTGGCGTGCTGCCCGCCAGGAGCTCTCCCGTGCCATCTTCGCGGCCAAGAAGAGGGCCTGGGAGGAGCTCCTCGCCACGGTAACGGAGGATCCGTGGGGGCGTCCGTATAGGCTTGTCATGGACAAGCTCAAGCCATGGACGTCCCCGCTCACGGAAACACTGGCCCCCCAATTTGTCGACGGGGTGGTGGATACACTTTTCCCCGCCGACAGAGGAGGAGAGGTCCTCTTTCCGGAGATTAGAGTTCCGGAATGGAGAGAGGACCTGGGGGTCAGTGGGGAGGAGGTGGCGAGGGCTATCCGCGGGGTCAAGAGGTGAAAGGCCCCTGGCCCCGACGGAATCCCAGGCACGGTCTGGACCTTGGCCGCGGGGGAACTGGCCGGATGGATGCGGGAAGTTTTTACCGCATGCCTGCGCACCGGCCGGTTCCCCAGAAGATGGAAGGAGGCCAGCCTGGTCCTCCTGCCAAAGGCGGGTAAGCCCGCGGATTCCCCATCCGCGTACAGGCCCGTGTGCTTGCTGGACGAGGCGGGCAAGATCTTCGAGAGGATCATTGCCGCGCGCCTCGTCCAGCACCTGTCCCGGGGTGAGGGAAGAGGTCTCTCAGACGACCAATTCGGCTTCCGTGCGGGGAGGTCAACCGTGGACGCGATCAGGCGCGTCCTCTCCCGCGCGGAGGCCGAGATTGAGGAGGGGGGAGTGGTGTTGGGGGTGTCGTTCGACGTCGTCAACGCCTTCAACACCCTCCCCTGGGAAGTGATAGGGAGGGCGTTAGTGAGGTTTGACGTCCCTCCCTACCTCATCAGGGTCGTCGGAGACTATTTCCGGGACAGGGGCCTGAGGTACACGGACCACGACGGGGTCCTGAGGGTCAGGCTCGTTGAGCGCGGTGTTCCGCAGGGGTCGGTGTTGGGACCCCTGCTGTGGATCATCGCCTGCGACCTGGTCCTCGGGGTGGCCCTCCCCAGAGGATGCTGGCTTACGGGGTATGCCGACGACATATTCCTGGGGGTCAACGGGGAGGGCTGGCAGGAGGCCATCAGGCTGGCCAACGTGGCGGCGGCGAGTGTGGTGCGCGCCATCCGGGCGCTGGACCTGAAAGTGGCCCCCCATAAAACGCAGGCGACAATGTTCCATGGCCGCCTTGCGGGGGGGTCACCACCGGGAGGACTCAGCGTCCGGGTGGAAGGGACAGAGGTCCCGATCACTCCCCACCTCCTATACTTGGGAGTTTGGATCGATCGGAGAAGGAGCTTCGGCGAGCACGTTGCCCGCGTGGTTGCGAAGGCGAGGGCAGTGGCCAATAGCCTGGCCAGGCTGCTGCCAAATATTGGCGGGGCCAGCGGGAGCGTGCGTCGCCTCTACGTGGCAACGGTCCACTCGGTGCTGCTGTACGCAGCACCGGTGTGGGAGGAAAAGGTGAGCAGAGATGCCCGCCTTGGTGGGCAGCTGGCGGCGGTCCAAAGGCTTATAGCCAACAGAGCCGCCAGGGCCTACCGGACCGTGTCACACGTGGGGGCGACTACCCTCGCCGGAGTCCCCCCGATTCACCTGGTCGCCAGGTCGCATACACACGTGTATACGCGGACCAAGGCTATCAGGGACGGGGGGGGGGGGTGTCATCACGGCGAGGGTCAAGAGGGCGCTGAGGCTCCAGGCCAAAGCGACTTTCCTGCGAGAGTGGAAGGAATTCCTCGCGAACCCCCAGTTGTGGGGCAGGAGGGTCAGGGTGGCCATCCGGCCGGTCCTAGGGGAGTGGGTGGAGCGTAAGGGGAGAGGCCTTACGTTCCACACGGCGCAGGTGATCACCGGGCATGGGTGCTTCGGTGATTACCTGTGCCGGATCAGAAAAGAGCGCACCACGCGTTGCCACCATTACTCGGAGGAAGTAGACACGGCGCAGCATACGCTGGAGGAGTGCCCAGCGTGGGAGGAGCAGCGCCGTGTCCTCCGGGCAAGCGTGGGGGAAGACCTTGCCCTCCCGGCCATCATCGCCGCGGCGATAGCCGGTGGAGAGGAGGGCGAGGCGAAATGGAGGGCGTTCGTCTCCTTCTGCGGCGCAGTCATGTCGCAGAAGGAGGCAGCCGAACGCGTTAGGAGGGAGGAGGCACCGCCCCCTTCCAGTGACAGCGAGTGGAGCGACGGGGTGGGTCCGGGCCGCAGACCGCCGCCGCCACCACGGCGGCGGCGTTACTTTTTACGACGTCGCGGGCCCAGGAGCGGCCCCGCCGTCGTGGTTCCGGCTCCGGAAGGGGACGGCACGTGACAGTGCCGGGGGGGAAGGGCGCAATAATGCGCACAGGAGGTACCCTTCCCCCCCTCCTCCCCCCTTTCGGAACGTGAGGTAGGTCGTCGCCGCCGGTTGATGGCGGTCGGCGGTCTTGGACGAGTTCCCCACCTAACTTGAGGGGGGACCGTGGGGGTGGAGCGGGCGTGCGGGCGGGGTTCACCGCGCGCCCGCAGTAGAACCCACCCCTGCTAGAGGGGCGACGGTCTGGGTGAATGTCCCCCCATTCCGCCGCGGTGGTATCAGGAGGCGGCTCCAAGGAGCCGGGGGAGACGCCGGTGGCGTCTCCCGGGTTGGTGCCCAAGTCTGGGCCTGGCGCTGGGGGGCCCCGGAAGAATCAGCGCGTTTCCCGGGGTCCCCCCCTGACAACGAGCGCCGTGAGGGACATCCGCAGGAGTTTTAGTGGGCAGGGTATGCATGCAGTATCGTGAGCGATGTGCATGCTATACAATCCCACACTCCCCCCGTTATGCCTCTCCCCGGAGGCGGGGGGGTCTTCCCCGAAAGGGGTTACTGGGCAAACCTGGGACTTTCGAGCCCCAGGAATCCCAGTAGTTGAAGATTTCTCCAGCGTAAAAAAAAAAAAAAAAAAAAAAAAATCTCGCGCAAAGAGCCGCACCTGATAGGCGCGTGACGCGAGTCTTAGCATAGCGGTTGGTTTTCGGCTGCCTACGTCGTCGGAGCGCGCAAGCTAACGACGAAAAGTCGTTTACCATTGTTGTTGTTTGTCGCAAAATATCAAGAGACACGGTAGTGTCTCGCGCCAAGTACGCGCGGAGCGAGACAGCCGTGGCTCTATATACGCGACGAGTTGCAAGTACCCGAGATTTTTAGATCTCGATAACCAGTGAACGGATCAAGTTCTAACTAGGCTTATCGTAAAGCTTAGACCAAATTTATATAAGAAAAGTGTTTTTATTTTTCCGCTACGTGCCCTACGAGCGGAGATATTACGATGCATAGGATAAAGTGTGAAATTTTCAATTCAGTAACGTCGACGTATTACGGTTGCTGTGCTCGCCACGGCGCGCGGCGCAGCGCTGTAGTGTCTGATTTTCTTGTGGCGTTCATACCCTTGCCGTTATGCGGCGCTCTAGTCTCTACGCGTAGAGATGCGTTAGTTCGATCGATCGGTCACATGTGAGGTGACAGGAGTAAACATAACCGTAAAGTTGCCCATACACGTGGCGAGTCCGGCTCGGCTCGGTTTCCACTCGTTCGTGGGTGAGATGTTACGAGACGGGCTCGGCGTCCGACGAGCCAAATTTCGGGACTATTCGGGAGTGTGTGTGTGGTGAAAAACGTTTGAGTCCGGCTCGCGAATCAAACTCGTACATGTTATGGGCAGCTTTAGACGTCCGCGTCGTCGAGAAATATTCCGTCCGCGTCGTCGCGTCCGAACACTCCGAACGAAGTGCAGTGCTGGAGTGACAGAGTTCGCGCCTTGCGGATGGCTGGTTCCTGGGATACACCCTGTGCGAGGGTCGCGAGGTTATATCTATCGTACGTATTGCTCTTTCTCGCGGTCACGCTCGCGTTTCCCGCTCGCGTTCTCTCTCTCTCTCTCTTTTTCTCTAATAGTGACTATAAAATATATCTGATAAAATTAAATCTAAATATTTTTTGTATTATAACACAAAAATTATATCTGACAGTGACATCCTTAATTAAATGTGCAGTGTAGTTTGTATTATAAATTATTAATTGCCTTATTTTGTTAACAAACTTTACTATATACATATATTATCTACTATGACATTCTGCCAATAGCATCGTACATGCCAAATTCTGTATCAAATCTGTTTTTCTTTCGACAAAATTTATTTATAGCAAACACTGCATAATGTGCTCTCGACAAATTTGACTTTGCCTAATATATTCATATTTTGTGTCTTAATTTTTTTAATGTTTATAAATTTATACAAACTACACTGCACATTTAAGGATGTCACACTCTCAGATATAATTTTTGTAAGTTATAATACAAAAAATATTTACATTTGATTTTATCAGACATAAATGTCGATGTCGATAGACATTATGGCGTTTGATGTATCTATAACAAAAAGGGGTGATATCCGTACAAAATTACCTTTTACAAAAAGGTAAAAAAAAGACGCCAAGCACGCGTGGTGTACCTTGAAAAAATCGAAGTAGTTATCTTTGTACCTCGAAAAAATCCAAGTAATATCTTTACCTTAAAAAAACCAAAGTAATATATTTACCTTGAAAAAATCGAAGCAATATATTTATTACAAAAAAAAGAAATGATATCTTTAAATTATGCGCCAATTAAATATATATTATATCGAAAAACAACTATTGTTCTTTTAAAAAAATGTATTCCCATTAAAGTAAAAAAATTAATATAAAATGTGAAAAATTTTAGTGAAAAAAACTTGGCGCTGCCAAATTTTAAAATATTTGAAAGCAATAAATAACTAATTTAAAATATTAAATTAATAATTACAATGTGAATGTAGAGACTTTCACACATTAATTTAAAGTACTTTTTCCATTTATAGAAATTGTTTCATTAATATATATTATTATGTTTAGCAGCGCCAAGTTTTTTTCACTAAAATTTTTCACATTTTATATTAATTTTTTTACTTTAATGGGAATACATTTTTTTAAAAGAACAATAGTTGTTTTCCGATATAATATATATTTAATTAGCGCATAATTTAAAGATATCATTTCTTTTTTTTGTAATAAATATATTACTTCGATTTTTTCAAGGTAAATATATTACTTTGGTTTTTTTAAGGTAAAGATATTACTTGGATTTTTTCGAGGTACAAAGATAACTACTTCGATTTTTTCAAGGTACACCACGCGTGCTTGGCGTCTTTTTTTAACCTTTTTGTAAAAGGTAATTTTGTACGGATGGATTATAACATGAGGTTTTTTCTATATACAGAGAGCAGAATCGAAATGTCATGAAACTTCTAGAAGTGCACCGAAATAAAGAATCTAGAAACCTCATGTTATAACTTATATCACAAAATATTATAGGCGTTTTATTTCAGTATGCACATACATATAATTGCGACATATGATTTCAATTATTAGCGCGATCTCAAACATACCGCGTGGAGGTCGCACGGTCGGATTTACACTAGCAGAGTTGTAAATAACAATACTTTTGTGATTGAAGTTCTTAATTACTAATTATTTTACATAACTTCAATTTAAATTAAGTTTAAGTACAAATGTTTTTCGGAATTGTAATTAAAGTCGTTCAATTACAAATACATTTTGAATTTGTAATTAAACTCGAATTTTATTACAACTAAAAAAGTAATGGCCAATTCTCTCTTCCCTCATTTTTGTTCCTTCTTCGGTCTTCCTATCCTATGGGGAAAGAGGGAGTGGGAGAGGGTCAGCGCGAGGGGAGGAAAAGGGAAAAGGCGATTGGGTCATTGGAGACTCCCATTGGACCCTCTTAGGAAGAGTCCAATGGGATCCTCTAATGGCCTAATCGCCCTCTCCCTCCCCCACCATCGCGCTGACCCTCTCCCACTGGATCGACACTCTGAGAGGGTATAAAACGCAAACGCCAAGATGTTCAGTGTTCTTTTCTCGCGCATAATCACGTGGGTAGGGTGATAACGTCCTAGACCGCTCTCTGCTTCTGCCGAGGACTTTTGTATTTTTAATTCACAAATTAATAAGTTAAAAATTAAACGTTTAGCTAAAAATGGCTAACGAATTATCGGAGCGTGAAAGAATCACTATCCTAATGATGCGCGGATGGGGTGATAATGAACGATCGTTCACAGATGTCATTCGATTATTTAATAACACGTATCCGAATCGTCAAATTAATAAATCCATTATTTTGAAAACTTTACGACTTTTCAAGAAACTGGTAGTGTAAAAAGTCGTTTTAGGTCTGGCAGGCCATCATCTGCAACTAATAACGACAAACAACTTGATGTTCTGCAGACTTTTATTGAAAATCTCCATACATCTGTTAATAGAACAGCTCAAGCTCACGAAATTGCTCCCATGTCCGTACATAGAATTTTAAGAAAAAATAAATTACATCCATACAAACTGCAATACGTTCAAGAATTGCAAGACGGAGATGATGTGCGTCGTATACGCTTCTGTGCAAGAATGATGGACCTAATGGATGCATCGCCGAACTTTCCTTATCAAATTGTTTTCACAGACGAGGCAACCTTTACATTGACGGGATAGGTTAATAATCAAAATTTTCGTCTCTGGTCAGATGAAAATCCGAATTGGGTGCGGGAAAGTCATACACAATACCCACAAAAAATAAATGTATGGTGCGGCATGATAGACGCTTATGTGATAGGGCCATTTTTTTTGGAGGACAACCTCAATGCTCATAGGTACGAGAGATTACTTGTAGATGAAACAATTCCAGCCATACGAAATATTTTTCCAAATAACTTTGAGCAAATATGGTTTCAGCATGATGGAGCTCCGCCTCATTTTGGTGCAGGGCCACGTCGAATTTTAAATGAAGTTTTCCCGCAAAGGTGGATAGGAAGAAGGAACCGAAATGAGGGTGGAGAAAGTTAGCCACTTAGGTCACCAGATCTAACTCCTCTTGATTATTACTTTTGGGGCTATCTGAAGAATAAGGTTTACGAAACAAAACCTCAAAATATCCAAGAATTGAGGCAGCGAATAACGGATGAAGCAGCCTTGATACCTGCCCAGATAGCACAGCTGATCTTTATGAATTCATAAAGATCAGATTCAGATCTTTTTGAATTCATAAAGAATTCAAGCTGTGCTATATGGGTGCTGAATCAAATCGTAGAGCTATTTCTGCGTTCTATCAAAGATTGGCATACTGTCAAGAAGTCAATGGAAACCACTTTCAGAATTTACTGTAAAGCACTCAAACACACAAAAAAATGTAAATCAAGGTTGTAAAATTTGTAATTTAGGAAAATGTAAATAATAATTAACTTTTTTACCTTTTTAATTGTAATAAAATTCGAGTTTAATTACAATTTCAAAATGTATTTGTAATTGAACGACTTTAATTACAATTCCGGAAAACATTTGTACTTAAACTCAATTTAAATTAAAATTATGTAAAATAATTAGTAATTAAGAACTTCAATCACAAAAGTATTGTTATTTACAACTCTGCTAGTGTAAATCCGACCGTGCAACCTCCACGCAGTACATCTTGGGTAACGCTGATGCCGGCGGTATCGTAGCTTTCAAGCTCCATAACTTGAAAAATACTTACTAAAAATATACTTTATTATAGTTTTTCGAAAAGCTCTCGAGGTAAGCGATAAGAATATGCAATCAAAAATAGAGGTTTCCATTTAAAAATTTTAAAGTTATTTTTACCTGGCATTAACCAAGTTATTTGTAGCCAAATTAATATTACTATTTAATGCGTTATTTGAAACCCTACAACTTTTGTTTGAAACATTTTTTTCTAAAATGCGTAGTTTTCGAAATATTTAGGGGTTGCCATACTTTTGGTAAACCCTGTATGTGGCTGCGTTTTTTTTCCTTTTCTTTTCCATTCTTATACAATGACCGTAGATTCGAAACATTTGCTTCAATGGCATCTTCGGGTGTTAAAAATCGTGCTGCGAGAGGACACTTTATCTCTACAATTCCGTCATCTCCTATTAATCCATCTGGCGAAGAGCCTAAAAATGGTATTTTACAATCTATAAATAATCCGCAACGCTTAATAGTAATGTTCAGTGCACTTTCAATGCTTTCCCGTGCAACGTCCTCGTATTTTGTCTCGTGTTGTACTGATTCAGGGGATGGAAACTCCCATTGAAAAAGTAAGAATAGTGCGCCATCTGGGCTAATAGACCTGTTTTTTGACACTATAATGTAAACTCGCGGGGTGTCGGTAATGTGTTCTGAAGGTAAAGAGAGTATCAATAGAAGTGAATTATATGTAGAATAGAGGTTATTTGCGTATTCGTATTGGACAGTATTGGAATATTCAGAAATATATAATGTGATCTAATGTGAGAAAGCAGTTAAAAGTAGTGAAAAGTAGTGAACGCAGTAGTAAAACGTGAAAGTGAAAAACTGAGATTTTCAGCACTGGCAGCAACTGGCAGCTGGCAGCCTAGTATAATTGTATCAACTTGTCAAAGGATTGAAAAAGTAAGAGATGGTTTTATGGACTAAGTACATTTAGTGTAAAAATTACTTGTAACAAATGTTAATAGTATTTAATGTTATTAGTAATTTAAATGTAAATTAAATTAAAAGTAACGAAAATTAAAAATAACTATATAAACAGTCTATTTATTATTTTTTGTTATTCGAATGTTTATATCATTTGATGTATGATGCATTAATGAAATTACTTTTAAATTTGAACAATTTTGTTGCAGAATGTGCAAAATTGAGTGGAAATGTGTTATACCACAATGTACATCAAATACTAAGGCTCCTGGACACTTTTTCCCCAAACATCAGGAAATAGCGAAGAAATGGCTCAATATAATATCAGTGCCTGAATTGAACTTTTTATCAGAAGAAGATATTCGAAAATGTAAAATTTGTCATTTGCATTTCAGTCCAGATGCATATATTTTTAGTTTAAACCGCAGACGATTAAAACATGACGCTGTACCAAGTCTCAATTTATTTTACCAAAGAATTGAAGATATACCTCAGCCGAGTACAAGTGCTCAAAATGTCAATATTCCATTTGACAATAAAATACAGTTAAATGAAGAAAATGTTAATATGATAATTGCAGATGAAGAACAGCACATTGAGACACAGATAGAAAAAACTCCAAAGAGTTCTCGTCTTTCTACATATACACGAATCATAAAAGAACAGCACATTGATACAAAAACTCAAGACGTCAATATTATATCAGACAATAACATACAATTAAATGAACCCAGCAAACGAAAAAAGATTGAAAAGAATTAAAACGGGATTGCCAGGAATTCAATTAAGGACTTTCCGAATTCCATTCTGTCCAAGAAAGGGATTGAAATAGTTTCAATATCATGGAATTCCTTATTTTGGAAAGAATTTGTCTTTTTTGAATCCCATCCAATTCCGACACAAAAATATTATACAACTAAATGCCAGGTTAGGGATTGGAAAGTTTCGTGATGAATTCCATTGAATACCATTGATTCCGTTATCGAAATGAATACCATTGAATGCCAAACTAGGAATTAAAAATTTCCGTATTGAATTCCATTGAATTCCGTCTATTCTGACAATAAAATGAATACCATTGAATGCCAGGATAGGGATTGAAAAGTGTCCGTGTTGAACTCCATTGAATTCCGACTATTCCGACAATGAAATAAATACCATTGAATCCCAAATTTGTAAATAAATATGTATATATCGAATTCCATTGAATTTCGGCGATATTTACAACAGAACAAATTCCATTTTATTCCAAATTAAGATTGAAAAACGAGTATAATACGTTAAATTCCTAGTTTTATCCCATCGTTATTTGAATCTATAATATATATCAAATATGTCATTCCCTATCACTTACAAAATTGAAAGTCATTCTTATGAATTAATTGTAATTTTAAAAGTTCCGTATTAGTTTAATTTTTGGTAACTTTGGGATAAACAGACTAATGTAAAACATTAAATTTTTTAAATATTCAACAGTCGGTATTGTTACATTAAAATAAAACAATTTTTTATTTACAAAAATCATATTAGACAATTTTTATTGCAAATATATATACAATTAAGTTGACAATAAAATAAATTATATTATTTTTCGTTTTTCAGCGTACAGCGTGAGCTCGATGAGGAGAATTATATTCTAATCTACCCTCCCAGATAGCACAGAGATTCGAAAAAGAATTATTTTTTACGTCACTAATTCTGAATTCTTTTTTAGATGCAAAAAGAATTTTTTTTTTAAGAAGAATTCTTTTTGCATCTAAAAAAGAATTCAGAATTGGTGACATACAAAAGAATTCTTTTTCGATTCTTTGTGCTATCTGGATACTCCGAGTAACAAGCACATAAAGTCATATAAGACATAGTGTTTTTTAAAATAATATTAAGTATTATAATACGCATTCTTACAATAAATTACATTATCAATTTTACATAAAATTATCGATTAAAGATAATTTTTAAAAGTAAAAGGTTTTAATTAATCAGCCTCGAATACATTAGGCATTGAACAAACATACATTTGTTCTCCAATGTCTACTAGAACCATTTTTGAAGCAACCTCGACTATCGACACTAAAAATTGATTACTTGTTGTTAGCGATCTTATCTTCCACATATGTGGTATCTCAATTTCTCCAAGAATTACCTTTTCTAAAGGCAATTCGCTGACATTGAAATAACATCCAGTAGCGGAAAAACTGATTATTTCTTTTGTGCAATTTTATTTGATTTTAGCTGAATAATACTATTATTCCATCTTTTGGACCGCGTATAATTTTTAATTTGGTATAATTGGCCATTATACACACATTTCTCATATTTTAGGCCTCCAGCTGTGCATGCATCTGCAAAATATTTGCCCGATCCAAAAAAAGTTACACCCTCTGTAACTTTTACGTTTACAGTTGATCGATTGCCACCAAATAATTTATCACAATAAATTTTTACATTATTCGATAAGGAATTTGTAGCTACGCCTACTCGATATGACATAACTTGCAATGATTTTTTGGCCATTTGTTGGTCTACACCCTTTGGCTCATTGACTAGTTGCTTCAAAACAAAAATGTTACTTTCATACGGGAAAGCCGATGTCGCCCAAAGAGGTCCTGATTTTCTAACAGATTGAACGCAATGGAGAATAGAATGAACATTATATCGCATTGCAATCGTCCCATACAAATTTTCAAAATCTGCTACGAACTTCAAGAGATCTACTTCGCACTGATCCAGTTCAGAATGCGAGATTGAGGTCTTTTGTAAAATATACATGCTTTTGACAAATAGTGCGTAATGTTCGAGATTTTTCTTTGGCACTAAATCCATACAAACAGGTATAGAGTAATATAACAACCATGACTTCCAGTCTTTTGCTTTAAAATTACTATAATTAGTCATTGGTTGCGGCAACTTCCGCAAATCGCGAGGAGGTTGAATTCTACATAATCTTTCGTTAATGATTTTCCTTGCATCGCGACTTAGAATTTTTGTGAATAAATCCCATACGTGTTTTGTTACGCCTAAAATGACTGTATGCATGCAATCAAGTGGAAAACCCCACACCATATCAAAATTTGATAATGATGCAAGTACCGAATCTCCCTTCACTCCTCGACTTTGTAATCCAGTTTTAGCCGATACTTGCGTATCATATAAATGAGTTTTATGAGTTCTTAACTCGGATTCTTGGTACTTGAAAGGATAACGCATAGCAGAAATATATAGCCCGGGGTGATAACAGTAGCTACATCCAAAATATCCATTATATTGTATTCTATTTTGAACTACTGGTCGAGCTACGGAGTCCATTGAACAACATAAAACAGTTGGCGTATATGAGGTACGAACATTATCAACCGTTATGCCAAGATCAACACCGTCTTCACATAATCGATTGATTTGTTTAATAAACTCCGTAATGTATGTATTCATAAGTTGAGGAGTCGGCTCATGTTCAACAATCATGATACCTACCGTCAATACATATTTAAATCGCATTGTTGGCGGTAAATCATTGAAAATGAGTTGAAGAGGCCAAAAACTTCGTTTTGACTTATGAAATAACGGCGCTCCATCAGTATTAATATTGCATGTTAAAGAAGTGGGATAGTCCATAATCAATTTACGATATAATTCTCCGTCGCTTAAATCACTAATATCTCTACTTTCCTGTGTAACGCGCCGAGCATTAATTTTTTCAATCAAAGCATTCTGAACATTTTTATCTTGCATAAGTAAATCTAATTGGTACCGTAAATCTATAGATAAAAACATATTTGTGCTTGACAAACTTATATTGTGTTTATGATTGCAAAACTCGCACAATATTTGATTCGCGTCAAAATGTTTCTTTGTTGTGGAATATAATTTGCTGTAACAATTAGTGCAATAATAATGATAAGTTATTATATTATCCGGTGGGTCAATTTCCTTCGCGAATCTATGATTTGATATATTAATATTACGAAAAGCTGGTCCAGCACATATACGAAGAAGTTCCATTATGGATTTGCGCGCTTCATTTGACGCACGATATCGCAAACAGTGCCCAGCTACCATCGAGACAACATCATCTGCACTTAAACCCGCTGCCGGAAACATTATTGCACTACCTGTGCGTGTATGAAATTCTTCATTTCGCACGTCTAAATCATCTTCATTTTCTTCAATGTCATCAACACTCCCAGTGATGCTTCCTGCATCCGATGTGTTTTCATCAAATACCATTACCCATTCTTGATCTTCAAATGAGATATTCTCTTGCACGCATTGTGTAGATTGTGGTATTGTATTTTCGTGACTAACACCAGCACTGCCAATGACTTCTTGTTCAAATATTCCAGCGTTGCAAAGCTGATTCGAACACGATGGTTCACAATCAGTAATCCCTACAAGGAACACAAGAGATGTATTATTACTCTTGAAAAGCCATTAATATGATACACAAAAGATATTGAAAAATTACTAAAATAAAGATATTAATATGATACACAAAAGATATCGAAAAATTATTAAAATAAAGATATATATTTAGATATATATTTCGTTGCAATACCATCAAATTAAACAAGAAATAAATTAATACTTTTGTTTCAAAATTAATAAGATAATGATATTAATTTATTGTACCATAATTCATAATAATAACTAATTTGCGTAACTAACTCGGAGTAGACATCTACGGTTTAATAGACCAAAACGTATATATTTCATTAAATTTTAAATAAATTTGTAGAGATCTCTAAAATTCGCAAGAACATGATTACGATAAACATCGTTCTAAATTGATTGAAATTTATTTCATGTAAAATCCAAAATAAAGTATTTTTTATTTGCCTAAAATCTTCTTTCTTCTAATCTTTTTTTCGCAATAGTTATAAAAAATTTAATTTTTGTTATAAAGTGAAGAAGCTGTGAACTTTATAAATTACGTAGGCCTGCCAATATGATGGGCCTGAAAGATGTTTCAGATGTTGCAATGGTTTTCGAAGTATTTTTATTTGTTGAATTCAAATCCGCCCGCAAAAATTGTCTATCACGTTTTTTTTAGAAAAATGTGATTTTATGAGCTAAGAACAGCGATTTTTGCAATATTAAGCCGTTACTGTAGCCGACTAATTAATCTCTTCAATATTTTCTTTGCGGTATCTTAAAGAGCTATCTTTTATTTTTATATAGCGTTCTTTATTTGCGTTTATTTTTTTCGTTGAACTGTAAAAGTTTTAAGAAGAAACCTTTTTAAAGTAAATCCTGTAATGTACACAAGGAACTGGACTAGTGCTCACATAAACTGTTTATATTTTAAGGGGTTTTTGAGGTGACTGATTTCGAATCTGCCATCAGATTTGCAAAATTAATTTGTTTAAACAAATTGTTATAAATTATTTGTTTAAATAATTTGTTTAAATAATTTGTTTAAATAATTTGGTTAAACAAGTTATTGCAAAATTCAATTTTTTGAACCTGTACTTATATATAATTTTTTTATCATTTTTCCCTAGAACATAATTTTGAGATTTTTTTTTTAAATTAAATTTTGCAATAAAACTTTCACAACCCGGCAAAAAAAATTGGACGTAAATAAAGAAAAGTCGCTTTATCCTATCTTAAAATTGCCGTGTTAAGTCGATAGTCGAATTTATTGTTGCCTCTTTTCCGCGATGCTGATTGGTTATCTCGATGCGTTGCGCGCGTTACTTCGTATCAAATGTTAATGTTTCACGTGTCAATGTGTAATGTGTATCGTGAGGGATGACGCATGACGCGTGGTTAGCGCGAGTGATTTGTGACGGAAAGATCCATGGTCCGTGGTCCGTGATACAGCAAGGTGGCGCGAATAATCTGCAGGTATGTACTTTTATTTTTACCCTTGTAATCATCTTTCAATTCGGGGTTCGGTAATCGGTTACGATTACTTGTGCAGGTAAACTTAACCTTGAAAGGAGGACAAGGAGAGTAGAGGGATAGAAAGAGAGATAGATAGAGACAAAGAGAGAGAAAGAGAGAGAGAAAGAGAGAGAGAGAGAGAGAGAGAGAGAGAGAGAGAGAGAGAGAAATAGAGGTAAGTTTTATAATAATATTCGGACACAATGCGAGGAATAAGGAACAAGCAATAGAATTCTTAGTCGCATCCTATCTTAATAGACGGGCATTGGAAAAGGATACGACTATTAATATCTATTCCTTGTTGCTTATTCCTCGTATTGTGTCTGAGCCCTAATATGTATAATATGTATTGACATGCGTGAAGGAACTTTACGGCTATATTGAAGAACATTATCACATGTGATCGGACAATTTTAGGTTGCTTCTATGCACGACGTCATTGATCCAGCAGAACCTTTTGTTATGGATCTAAGACCACCGAAAAACATGGATTATAATCTGCGCCAACGTACAATCTCACATCCTTTCAACAACGATGGATTGAGGAGAATATTGTTAGAGAAGACGTTAAAGAAGATGCTAGAGATAGTAGAGATGGTAGAGACGAAGTTAATTTCAGAAGTTTTATTAAAACTGAACCAAGTATGTAAGTACCATTTAAGAGTAATTTTAATATAAATTTGTATTAATGAAAATCTTTTTTTATTATTAAATATATATGCATAATTTTTGTAATTTCTTTAAGGTTATATGCAATAGATAATATAATAAAAAAAATAAAAAATATAAATTATGTATTTGCAGGAGCTTACAATGATCTGACGCTAGCTATTTTTTTCTCGCTGCTGCGACTTTTGGCCTATCAATGTCGAGTGGCCTTTTCATTCTCTCTCTGTTGATTGGATTTGCATGGGGTAGATTAATTGGATCGGGTCTCGCAAAGCTGTCCAACTTGTAAGTGACATGAATTTAAAGTTAACACATCGTGTAAAGTAAAATATCAGTTGCTATGTTACACGTAAAATTTTGTATTGCAGGAAAATCATTATCATTTCGTATTGATTGTCATAATAGTTCTTATAATGGCAAAGTGAGTGTGTGTATATGTGTGTGTGTGTGTGTGTGTGTGTGTGTGTGTATATGTGTGTATGTGTGTACACTGACACATAATTTAAAAAATAAAATAAAACTTAATTCTTTTATTATTAAAAATGTTAATGCTAAGAAAGATATATTAATCTTTCTGCTTATACAATCGCTAATTATTTAAAGTATACTATCATCTCTCATCTTTGCTTACAGAACAAGGTGCTTTATCCCTTAAGAAGTTGTTGTTACGGGAACCTCAGACATCGTATCAAAAAAAATGTCAAACAGCAGTAATTCAATGGGTTCTTCAAATTCCTCCAACGCTAGATCTCCCAGGGAACGTAAAAATTGCCTGAAGCGTGCTTTGCAGTAAACATTGGTTTTACGTAAATAATTTTTTTATCTTCTTTTTGCTCTGTACCTAAACATACGACCAATTAATGAATAATTTACAGAGGAAGTGATCAATGATTCCACGATAAATAAGCTGGATGAAGCCATAAACGAAGTTGACCATGTTACTTATGAAACAAGTATACAAGAAAAAGGTATAAAAAAACTGTAAAATTACGTTTTTACATATGCGATATTATTATTGTATAATATGTAAGAATCATGCAAAGTTATATATGTACGAGAAACTATATATAACTGTACCTATATATTACATACAAGTTAGACATGTATATATAAATTTTATACATAACGTAAGACATATTAATACGTTAAATCATGAATTGGAGCAATAATATTGCATTCTATAAAAATTAGAAAACTTTGAGCATATATATTACTTTATTATATTAATCCTAATTTTATTTACATTTTTAGTCTCTCTCTAATCAGCAAGAGGTGCTTATCGATTCACAAATGATGACGTCGTCTTCCAAAGTTCTAAAAACTTGTACTATTTCACTGACGAAGAGAATGCGTGACTATGATCATATCGACTTTTCACAAAAATTGGTAAATTTGCTGAAGATGATAATTATTCTATCTATACTTATCTATCTGCACAAACCTGGACGTTTTTAGTACTTTGTTTTATTATATTTGGTAATCAAACGGCTCGTACATTTTGCCTTATCACATAAATTTGATTTATAAATTTTTATTCACTTCACAATATATTACTTACAGCGAAGCTTTTGTTTTAAAACCGGATGTCGATGTGGGAGTGGTGTCGTTTACGCCGTTGGTCATACTCACGTAACACAATTTTGAATTCTTCGAAATGATAACGAGACGCATGTTCAGTTTGAGGCAGAAGTATAGCATACGATGCATCGAGTAAGTTTATTCACTCTCTAAATTACCCTTATCACAATAATAAACAAAATTAGTTTTTATAAAAAATCACTGAGCGCTCACTGAGAAGCTACAGTCTACTAAGGCTGCATTCCGATATTTACTGTAAGTATTGTAAGCATCGCTCCATCTTCGTTCGATATAGGATGTGTAACGAAGACAGAATGATGCTTATAGTACTTGCAGTGAATATCGGAATGCAGCCTAAATACAATCATGATATTTGTCTATCTGTAACTGGGTTCTGAAATTTACTGTGAGAACTGAAAAACTATAGTATATGTAATGTATGCGATCCACTTGACGCTACAAACGCTTTGAAATATCCTTTGATTGGTCAATTAGTAAAATTCTTTGTTTTAATTGGTTAATCAAATGCCTTAAATTATTTGTAGCGTCAAGTGAACTACAGTCATAGGCTGGTATTCATAGTTGGATCTTATTTCAAGATCATCTTAAGTAATGTTTTAAGACGCTAATATAGCTCTGTGATTGGTTTATAATATCTTAAGATTGTACTTAAGACGGTCTTAAATATAAGATCCGACTATGAATATTGGGTTATAGATTTCCAGCGCTGATAGTGAATTTTATTAGAATACAACACTTATAAACTTAACGATTGACTGTATTAAGTTTTGTGTACACGATGTAAAAATTTGGTTTAAGATATGGGATGGAGAAAGAATTAACGAATTTGTTGAAAAATGCTGAGAGAGAGAGAGAGAGAGAGAGAGAGAGAGAGAGAGAGAGAGAGAGAGAGAGTCGAGAAATCGAGTAATCGAGACATATCGACCATGAGCGAATATTATTGCGAGGCGTTTCTTTCTATGGAAATCGCGTATGCACAGACATACGACGTTCTTTTGAGACCGGTATGGCCGGCACGTTCACGCAAGTGGCCGCAGGGGGAAGTGATCCGCGCAATTCTTTGGGCATAGCGCACCCACGGCAACCCGAGCTCAATACCGCGGACACGTACACAACACCTACACACACATACACGCACACATACGGACAGAGGGGGTTATTGCAGTACCGCCCTCTCCCCGGGTGCCGCGTCCCCGGGAAACGAAGTTCTACGAGAAGAGAGGAGGTTCTACGAGAAGAAAGAAGGATCTAAGAGAAGAAGTTTTACGGGCCGTATTGACCTCTGTTCAGAGAGAGAGAGAGAGAGAGAGAGAGAGAGAGAGAGAGAGAGAGAGAGAGAGAGAGAGTCGAGAAATCGAGTAATCGAGACATATCGACCATGAGCGAATATTATTGCGAGGCGTTTCTTTCTATGGAAATCGCGTATGCACAGACATACGACGTTCTTTTGAGACCGGTATGGCCGGCACGTTCACGCAAGTGGCCGCAGGGGGAAGTGATCCGCGCAATTCTTTGGGCATAGCGCACCCACGGCAACCCGAGCTCAATACCGCGGACACGTACACAACACCTACACACACATACACGCACACATACGGACAGAGGGGGTTATTGCAGTACCGCCCTCTCCCCGGGTGCCGCGTCCCCGGGAAACGAAGTTCTACGAGAAGAGAGGAGGTTCTACGAGAAGAAAGAAGGATCTAAGAGAAGAAGTTTTACGGGCCGTATTGACCTCTGTTCAGAGGCAGGAGCCTGAGCAAATTAGAAGAAGAAGACGTTCACGCGAGTCTCGATCTTCGTCTCTTAACGAGCCTTCTGCCATGGCAACATATAAATTGATAAAACAATTATTCTCTTTTTCTGGACTTTCTTTACGTTAATAATATTGTTCGGGGTTGGTGTGCTTTCGTGTGACGAGGAACTGTATAGTCGCTGCTTCGCATTGAATCGGACAGAGCACGCAGAGATCTACGCATTAGCGGTTCAGGCGGACTTTTGACCCGTTTCTGTGCTGCAAGGAGATGATTTTCCACATCTTTATTCTCAAATTCTGGTACGTAGAGCTTGGGATATTTCCGGCTGGGTACATACTCGTTCTGCTTTAAGAATCGCATTCTTATTTTTGTGCTTCAGATTCTATTTAAAGATAAGAAAGCAAGGACACGTCGGAAATATACGTTACACGCAGTATATTACCGCTGCTCTACGGACTGTATTCACGGGATCACATACAACGATCGCCGTAAGATAATCTCTATTGGAGAGATTTCACAGATCATTGGGATCTACGCTCCTTTTCTTCCAGGATCCTGTAATATAGAATTAAGGTATGTTTCCCCGCTCTTACTATGAATTTCATTAACGCTCTCCGAATCGATCATGGTTTCATACCAACGCGTGGATATCCCCCTCCGTTTTTTACTGCATTCCCGGGAGATCATCCTTCACATGAATTTTATTATTTATATTAATATATATTTTCGTCAAGAGTTAAATCCGTAAACAATCGCGGTAATTCCAGTTTATTATTCCTATATATACTCTATTATTTTCAAGAGTTCTTTACATGATATGATACATAACCTGCTATCGTTTCAAGAATTTAACCTATAAATGGTTGCCTTCTAATATATTGAAAAACATATAAGTTTAATCCAAGAACTAAAGTTCTATCAATAAGAGATTAACGAGATTAAAATCTCGTATATATTTAAATACACTTTTAAGAAGTATAATAATATTGGCGGTGATCTTTTTTAATGTTCCTCTCAATGCTCATATAATTATTCTGCTGAATTGGTGCACATCAGTGCAATAAGTTAGAGTGAGACAAGTATATTTTGTTTTACTCTAACTTATTGCACTGGTGTGCATCGGTTCAGGCAGTTCTTCGAAAAAGAATAAACTGAGAAGAGAATTAAGGCTATCACACACAAAATGCATAACGTCGCATAAGCATAGCATAAGGGCTATAATACACATAATGCATAACATAACATAAGCATAGCACAAGACCGCTGGACCAATAAACATCCAGCATAAAGTTGTCATATTTATTTACATAAGATGCTCATTGGTCCAGCGGTCTTATGCTATGCTTATGCAACGTTATGTATTTTGTGTGTGTTATAGCCATATACATAATATATCTAGACTGAGCATATGCCCTTATTTGAGAAGTGGGGATATAGGTTTACGTAGAAGTCGTTGCGTGATCGTTCCTTCTCTCTCGTTCGCATGCGATAGAAAAAAACGTTTCCGTGGAAGGAGAGATATACCTCCACTCCTTAACACTCGGTCTATACTTACTATGACTACGATTACACGGCGGCTTATAAACCGAAGTTATAACTGCCGTATACTATCCGATCCAAAACTGTTCTTCTTTTTATCAATATGATCACTTAAATATGAGCCTCTTTCATATTCCAAACATTTGAATTAATCTCTTTTCATATATTTATACTAGAAAGTGTAGTTTAAAATCAAAAGAAATTCTTATTATTTAAATGATCATTATGATCAAAAGAATAAATGTTTTGGATCGGATAGTATACCTTTAGTTATAACTTCGGCTTATAAGCTGCCGTGTAAACGTAGTCTATGTCTATGGTTATAGCCCTTAATTAGCACGTGCTCGTGCACTATTAGCACAGAATCGCTATAAGTTAAAATTTATATTTTTATCAATGATTCGGGGATATTCAGATTTTATATGAAAAACGAGAAAAAATTACGGAATTAGAGATTTCCTTAGATTTCGTTACCCACTTTTATTTCAATATGACGTCTCGAGTTGCGGACGGCTTGTTAATTCATCATAAATGTGCTTCATATGAAAGATGTACCATTTGTACGAACGTGAAAACAAGTCTCCCCGAATCGCAAGACACGACACAACATTAATTCAATCTCCAAATCAAGATTAGAAGTCTAATAAAAACGTAGAGTACCGATGTGTGTCGTACGTTATGTACGTGAAATATAGGTGCTATTTTTGTTTATTACAAGGACAGATATAGGTCGGTAACATAGAAAGTGATAGAAAATGGTAATTTTTGTCGATGAAACAGGCGGGTTTAGGATCCCCTTAAAATGAGATAATGATAATAATACTGAAAAAGGATGAATATATACAACTATAATAATCGTGTTTCGATATTCGCTGTTAGTATTAGAAATCTGTGGTTCTCATTTTGTATGCTATCCCCCTTTTCTTCTCCTTTATTTTAAAATTATTAAAATTTTAATAACTTATTAATTCTTTTTTTAACAATATAGAAATATAATATATTGTAAGAAAAAATGTTTGATTCGGATTCGGAGATTGATTTGAGGAATAGATTTAAAACATGTATTGATTATATGCATGAAGATCTGGAAAATATAAATCCAGCGGAATTATTAACTCCGAATGAAGTATTTTATGTTATACAAAAAAATGAAGCAACCATGTAAGTAACACAATTATATTTGTTTTTTTTTTAATGTATGTAATAATAATTGTTATCAGGTTATTTTAAAATATTGATTTTAAAATAACTATTTTTGATTTTTTAAAGAATGGAATATAAATTATCTAAAATAATTATTCATATAGGTACTATGTAATAAAGATTTTTAATATAATAGAATTGATATTTTTAGTTTTTTTAAATATACTTTCTGAAATTATATTGTTACAGCGAAATAATAGGTTACGTAGACAAGATAGAGTCACCTCGTACAGTTGACAACAGCCAACAAGAATGTAGAATCCTGAAATTTTATTTAAATAATGGAGACGGAAGACGGGTACAAGTAGTAGCCTGGGACAATATAGATAATATATATTATCGTATTAAACTGAATTATGTAAATATATTTTTTTACTTTTCTTCTGATTCTTTTTTACTTATAAAATTATAAAAATTATTATAATTTTAATAATTTATTAATGTTTTTTAACAATATAGAAATAATATATTACAAAAAAAATCAGATTCAAAGTTTTAACTTGATAACATTAAAGAAAAATTTAAGAAATTAAATCTATTAAAATTATTAACAAATATATATAACAATAATAACAAATATATAATAATAACAATAGATAACATTAATAACCAATATTTAAAATTAATAATAACATTAAAACATTTATAACATTAACACTGTGTTTAATATAGATTATTCATCTGGATGGTGTTCAAGCACAAATTCCGAAAGGTGCTAATAATGGAAATGTTCCATATGAGCTACTAATTAGAAAAAACACAATTATAAATAACTTTGGAATATTCAGACCAATTCAAAATTTTCAAAAAATACACGTACCAATCGAAAATAATGAAAGCTCAATGCATCAATTCATTGCTAATCAGCACATTAGTACGTATTTATCATTATATAAATATGTATATATGTATATATATATAAGGTGTCTGCGTAAAAGTAGCCACCCTTTTTTATCTCGCAAAGTAAAGGAGATAGTCTCAACAAATATGATATCAAATTAAATGGTTTTAATTAAACTCTATTGTGATCATAGTGATTGCTTATAAAAGTTATCTACATATGTTAGAGAACAGAATAATATGCATAATTTTTCACAGTAATGTAAATGTTTCAATATAACAAAAGTTGTAATGTTTTTTCTAAGGAATACAACGATATATGTATGATATAGCATACTTATCTTATAAATTGTATAGTTTTGTTAAGTCAAAGTTTCGTGGGTGATTACTACTTTTTTAGGTTTCAGCCTGTACTGTGGCTAAGTTCCGACTGAATTATCATCTGATTACAACGTATCACACGTCAATTGCTAATGCAAGAGTCGGAACTTTGCCACACCGCAGGGCTAAAACTGATAAGGTAGTAGTCACCCACAAATCTTTGACTTACAATTAACAAAACTCGTATAATTTATAAGATAAGTGTGTTATATCATACATTGTTATATTTCTTAGAAAAAACACTACGACTTTTATTATATCAAAATATTCACATTATTGTGAAAAGTTATGCATACTACTCCGTTCTCTAACATAGATAATTTTTATAAGCAATCATTATGCCTATAATAGAGTTCAATTAAAACCATTTAATTTGATATCATATTTGTTAGGTCTATCTCCTTTAGTTTGCAAGATGAAAAGGAATGACCACTTATGCACATACCTTTCTTCTATACTAATCCTTTTTCTATTTTCTATTTTCTCTCTCTGTCTCTTCTCTCTCTCTCTCTCTCTCTCTCTCTCTCTCTCTCTCTCTCTCTCTCTCTCTCTCTTTCTCTCTTTCTTTCTCTTTTTTCTCTTTCTATCATATTAATTTACATTAGATGCTCATTGGTCTAGAAATTTTATGCTATGTGTATGCGACGTTATGCATTTTATGTGTGATAGCCTTAATAAAGTTTACCATGAAGTAATACGGAAATAAAATTCACTATGAAGTAAACATAACAAAAAATCAATTAATTATAAAATTCATTTGTTCCAAACATAAATAAATCTATCAAGATTTGAAAACGGGCAAGCGGAAAGGTTTACAAAACGATAAAAGTTTATTTGAAAGAAGAAATAATTTGGAAAAGAGGAATATTAACTTGCTATTAGAAAAGTGAGTAAAAATAACTACAACTTATTATTGGAATTTATATAACTTATTTATACTCTTTATTTCTTATTTTTATATCTTATTTTCTCTCTTTCTTATTTCCTCCCTTTCTTATTTCCTCTCTTTCTCTTTTCCTCCATTTCAATAACATTCTTTCTCCATTTAATCTTTTCGATCTTTGCTTATGCGTATTTTCCATCTCCTTCTTCTCCGTTTTTTCTAAAGCACATACGCACGCACGTACGCACGTACTCTCTCTCTCTCTCTTCTCTCTCTCTCTCTCTCTCTCTCTCTCTCTCTCTCTCTCTCTCGTTCTTTCTTTCGTTGTTCTTCCTTTATTGCTCAAACGTACTTTTATGCCTTCTTTGCTTTAGTTTGTCTCTCGTTCTTTCTCTTCATCACACATTTTCACATTTTTGTTTTTATGCTCTGACTTTCTCTTACTCTACCTCTAATTCTTTCTATCGCTCTTTCCTGCGCACATTCTTTGACTCTCTTTTACTATATTCCTTCGTTCTTTTTATCACTCTGTCTTGCATACATTCTTTGACTCTGTTTTACTCTATCCCTTTGTTCTTTCTATCGTTCTCTCATTTACACTTATAGTTGCTCTTCCTATTACATTTCCTATAATTCTTTTTTATACATTACTTCGTAATTTTATACATTACTTCGTATTTTTCTTTTCGTACTCCTTCTTTTGCCTTTGTACATTTTTTGCTCACAAAGGGAAAAGATGGTAAAGCGCGCATATATACATATAAATTTACGCAAATACACAATTTACACCAAATTAAGAAAGATTGTTATAAATTACTTAATTATTTTGAAGAGAATATTTAATTTATTATTATATCCAAAAAGAAATTGCAAAGAATAACATGTTAATAACATATAACATAATAACATATAAAATTTTATTTATGAATCTAAAATGGATTTGAATCTTACGTATCTATATTATACAATGTGTAATATTATTAATGGTTTACAGATTATTCAGCAACTTTAAATTTTATTCTAAACATACAAATTTTGTTTTAAATAAAATGTTTACTGACGCTGAAACAGACAACGAACAAGAAATATTTACTGACGCTAAAATGGACAACGTACAACAAATGGAGAACGATTTGCAAAATGTAAACCCATGTAATTTATTAAGTTCGAATGAAGTGTTGGATAATATAAAAATTTTTGATTCCACAGTGTAAGTATTACAACTATTAAAAAATAACAATTAAAATTTTAATTAAAAATCTAAACGTATCATACATTATCCATTTTAACTAAATAATCCATCATAACCACCTCAACATACAAATTATAAAACAAAACATATAATATAATAATAACAATAATAATAATAACAATAAATAATAAATAATAATAATAATATAATTATGTAAGTACTACAATACATAAAACCCCGACAGCACACGATATCCTATGGACGTCCATTGGATTCCATTTGAAGTTCCTGGACTTCAAATGGACTCCAATGGACGTCCATTGGATATCGTGTGCTGTCGGGGAAGTATAATTATTAAAATCATGCAAAAATTCAATAAAATAATAAGAATAATACAATAATAACAATAATACAATAATATAACAATATAACAATAATATAATAATAATATAGATTATATTATTTCATTTAATAGAGAAATTGTTGGATACGTGGACGGCATTGAATCTCCTCGATTAGTGGGAGACAAGCAACAATACAAGTTTTTTAAATTCTTTCTTAATAACGCAATGGGAAGACGTGTTCAAGTCGTGGCCTGGAACGAAGAAATAAAAAACATTGAAAGTATAATTATACCCAACCATGTAAGTATTCAACCACATTCTTCCTCTTTTCTCCCTAATCCTTTCTTCTTTTTTCCTTTCTTCCTTATATAATTTTTAAAACTAAAATAATTTTTACAGATTATGCATTTAGATGGCGTTCAGGCTCGCGCTCCTAAACATGTTAATTTTAATAATGGAAATGTTGCCTACGAAATTCACATAAAAAGTAATAGTATAGTTAATACTTTGGGGAAATATGAGCCTACCAGCTCTTCAAGTCATGGACCCATACCAATTTTATTAAAAGATATAATGAATTCTTCTGGATATATTCGTAAGTCGCAAATGTTTATATATAAATTGTAAATAATAAAATAATAAAATATAATAAAATATTATAATAAAATATATATAAAAAAAATAATAATAAATGTTAATTGTTACAATTGTTGTTTCTTAATATTATTTTTTTGTGTAAACATTTGATAAGAAAGCCTTTTATTCAATGTTTAGTGCATTTATATTAATAATTGTTAACAAAAAAACAATAGTTAAAATAAAATTAATATAGGTCTCTATTATACAATCTTAGTCAGTTGAGTTAAATTTTTATCTAAATTGTACAAAAGAAATATATATAATAAATCTCTATTAGAGAATTGAAATAAATAAAAATACAAACATAAAAATATATAAATATATATATATATATATATAATATACATAAAGGTCACACAAAAATTGCAAGATTAAATTTTTGGATTGGTAATTTGTATTGGCAGTGATTCATAGTCTTAAAATATTTATGCGTTTCAAAATTTAAAAAATAAACAATTAATATATAAGAACTGTCAATTTAAATAAAATATAAATTGGCCATGAGAATCAAAACGCGGTGTTTAATGCGTGTTTAATTAAAACTGATTTATTTCGAGTTACAGGATCCGCTATTGTATCTCGAAATAAATCAGTTTTGATTAAACACGCATTAAGTACCGCGTTTTAACTCTCATGGCCAATTTATATTGTATTTGAATTTTTGAGAGTCTTTATATATTAATTGTTTATTTACGTCGCCTAAGAAAGACGTTCAAATTATTGTTATTCGGTTATTGCGATAAATATTACCACATGCCCTGATAGTCGAATTGGTAAGACACCCGAACGGAATGCGGGAGATTCCAGGTTCAAACCCTGGCTGGGGTAATATTTTTCACAATAAGTTCTTTACAGTGATTTTAATATTAGATCGATATCGATTTGATTAGGGAAGGGAGAGGGAGTTTCTAATGTTCCAATGATAGCTGTGTTTTAAGTTCAACAAATAGTCGGCGCGCAGTTAATATGTTGGAAAACGTACGGAATAGCGGATTTTATATCTCGAAATAAATCAGTTTTAATTTAAACACGCATTAAGTACCGCGTTTTGACTTTCATGACCAATTTATATTGTATTTAAAAAATAAGTTTTACAACCTTTATGTGATCTATCTTACATAATATATATATGAATAATTATATATACCCAAGCATATATATATTAAATATATTTTATTTGTAGAATTAGAATCATTTGTAAAAACCAATTTTTCTGAAATGCACAATAACTTGTTGAACAAAATTATTGGATACGGCTCAGTAACCGATGGCATTTACAAATTAGAAGTGCGTATAATTAATTTTAATAAGGATGATTATATGGATCTCGACATCAATAAAGGTGACAAAATTCAAATAATTGGCAGCATAAGAAACAAAGGTATAAATTATAATAATATTCCTATAAAATAAATATCCTTTATATACAAAATATATTATATACCATTATTTTTATATTTTATTTTTAATATAAAATTATTTATTTAAATATATTGTATAATTAAATTTATTTTTTAATTCTAATATTATGCATATTACTATATACATACAAAACATAAAGTTTATTAAAAGAACAAATATTTAACGTATATTTAGTTGATCCGCCGTATTTAGAAGTAAATTATATGAGCAATATAAAAAAATTAGAAGGACGGATGTCAATTGTGAATGTATTAAACGCAACTAAAACCCCACAAAAGAGAAAATTAGAACAAGGATCATGTCTTCAAGAAGTAAATAACAACACTAATAACAACAACAAAAATAACAACAAATATAACAACAAAAATAACCAAACATTGGTTTTACGTAAATAATTTTTTTATCTTCTTTTTGCTCTGTACCTAAACATACGACCAATTAATGAATAATTTACAGAGGAAGTGATCAATGATTCCACGATAAATAAGCTGGATGAAGCCATAAACGAAGTTGACCATGTTACTTATGAAACAAGTATACAAGAAAAAGGTATAAAAAAACTGTAAAATTACGTTTTTACATATGCGATATTATTATTGTATAATATGTAAGAATCATGCAAAGTTATATATGTACGAGAAACTATATATAACTGTACCTATATATTACATACAAGTTAGACATGTATATATAAATTTTATACATAACGTAAGACATATTAATACGTTAAATCATGAATTGGAGCAATAATATTGCATTCTATAAAAATGAGAAAACTTTGAGCATATATATTACTTTATTATATTAATCCTAATTTTATTTACATTTTTAGTCTCTCTCTAATCAGCAAGAGGTGCTTATCGATTCACAAATGATGACGTCGTCTTCCAAAGTTCTAAAAACTTGTACTATTTCACTGACGAAGAGAATGCGTGACTATGATCATATCGACTTTTCACAAAAATTGGTAAATTTGCTGAAGATGATAATTATTCTATCTATACTTATCTATCTACACTACTGGCAAAAAATTTGAGACCATTAATTGAAAATGTCTATATAAAATGAAATCAAATTTATATGCATTATATTTTGACATTTTTATTATGTTATTCATCGCTTTATGAAATGAAAAATAATATTAAACGTTTGAAGGTTCTATAAAAAACATTTTTTACAAGATGAAAAAAGTATTAGACACTAAAGAATATTAGACACTTTTTTCGTTAAAGTAACGACCCTAATCACTTTTTTAGTAATCTAGGTACTCTATAGCTACAAGTTTATTGATTTTTTTCTGACGGAAGACCCACCCATTTTATAAAATAGTTCCACAGCTCAATCTTGAAAAAAAGTCTTTATGACTATAGCCTATTTCCTTGAAATTAATGCTATATTAACCACAACTGTGCTAAATATAATGCTTATTTACTTTCAAATTAAAAAGAAAAGATATTGAGTAAGACAAATCGGATTTTTAAATCATGCTTTACTGTAATATTTTTAAATTTAATATGTGATCTGAAACTTTTGACAGCAGTATACACTGTCTATGTTAAAATTTCTTAACAAAATTATATCGCATATGTTGCTATTTCTGAACTTTATTTATTATTTTTGTTTTATTATTATTATCATATAGTTATTTTTGCAATATCTATGTCTTAGGTAAAACATTTGCAAGAAACATCAGGAAAAACAAAGTCTCCGAATTGGTCACTTTTAGAAAGACGGGTAACAAAATTGTTCAAAAGGCAGAGATTCCTTTATTTCCATGGGAGTCGCCTCCGGTCTCAAATAATATTTATGCAACTGAGATAATGAGTCATCTTGTCATGGCATTGAAGACTGTTGAAAATGTCGGACATATCGTCGAGCTACTGAAATGCGTTACATTCAGTGGATTTCCGGTAGTTGACCCACCAAGTAGCAATCAGGTAATAAGCACGTGCAAACATTGATTGTTTTAAATAATCTTATACATTTACCTTGACTGTATCATTTTTCAGGCTAAGATAAATTTATACGGTCGATTGCGAGGTCTAATATTGCGTTCCCAATTAATAGTATTCTTAAAAAATAAGATATTTAATGAGAATGAGGAATTTTGGGAGAAAACTTTAAGCATAAAGATGTTCAGAAACGAGAACCCTAGATATCCAACCATCGAGCAAGTCGCCATCACCGATGAAGAAAAAACTTCCATGATTGACTTATTACCAATAAAGTTATCCTATTTTCATTGTTTTTTTTATTTGGTCTAGCAACACTATTTTTTATACATTAAACAATTTTATATGTTAATAAAATTTTTTTTATTTTGTACTGTAATTCTTTAATATCTTACAATTAAATTTGATATTCTATTAAAATACACATACACTCGAGTTAATTTACTGTAATAAAGTCACCCTATATATAACTTATATATTATTGGTTGTGTCATCGAGATAAATCAGCAAAAATATAATTGATTACAACTTCAAGAGATTTTTTTTAACAACTTAAAGTAATTAGTATTGATTTTAATCGTTGCTAAGATACAAATTAATTAATAACAAATTAAAATTGTTTTTCATTAAACGTACACAGAGAGGTGAACAAGATAGCAGAAAATTAAGGAACTCCATACAAAAGGTAAATTAAAAATAGCCCATTTCCTTGAAATTAATGCTATATTAGCCACAACTGTGCTAAATATAATGCTTATTTACTTTCAAATTAAAAAGAAAAGATATTGAGTAAAACAAATCAGATTTTTAAATCATGCTTTACTGTAATATTTTTAAATTTAATATGTGATCTCAAACTTTTGACAGCAGTATACACTGTCTATGTTAAAATTTCTTAACAAAATTATATCGCATATGTTGCTATTTCTGAACTTTATTTATTATTTTTGTTTTATTATTATTATCATATAGTTATTTTTGCAATATCTATGTCTTAGGTAAAACATTTGCAAGAAACATCAGGAAAAACAAAGTCTCCGAATTGGTCACTTTTAGAAAGACGGGTAACAAAATTGTTCAAAAGGCAGAGATTCCTTTATTTCCATGGGAGTCGCCTCCGGTCTCAAATAATATTTATGCAACTGAGATAATAAGTCATCTTGTCATGGCATTGAAGACTGTTGAAAATGTCGGACATATCGTCGAGCTACTGAAATGCGTTACATTCAGTGGATTTCCGGTAGTTGACCCACCAAGTAGCAATCAGGTAATAAGCACGTGCAAACATTGATTGTTTTAAATAATCTTATACATTTACCTTGACTGTATCATTTTTCAGGCTAAGATAAATTTATACGGTCGATTGCGAGGGCTAATATTGCGTTCCCAATTAATAGTATTCTTAAAAAATAAGATATTTAATGAGAAAGAAGAATTTTGGGAGAAAACTTTAAGCATAAAGATGTTCAGAAACGAGTACCCTAGAT
>JASTWQ010000601.1:0-103976 GCA_035220615.1 Leptothorax acervorum
CGGACGGTCAAGGCAAGATCAAAAGCACGATCCGGCCGATCAAGGCAAGATGAAAAGCACGATCCGACCGGTCAAGGCAAGATAAAAACACGATTCGACCGGTTAAGGCAAGATGAAAAGCACGATCCGGCCGGTCAAGGCAAGATCAAAACCACGATCCGGCCGGTTAAGGCAAGATCAAAAGCACGATCCCGGCTGATCAAGGCAAGATGAAAAGCACGATTCGACCGGTCCAAGGCAAGAACAAAAGCACAATCCGGCCGATCAAGGCAAGATGAAAAGCACGATCCGACCGGTCAAGGCAAGATGGAAAAGCACGATCCGGCCGGTCAGGGCAAGATCAAAACTACGTTCCGGCCGGTCAAGGCAAGATCAAAAGCACGATCCGGCCAATCAAAGCAAGATGAAAAGCACGATTCGACCGGTCAAGGCAAGAACAAAAGCACGATCCGGCCGATCAAGGCAAGATGAAAAGCACGATCCGACCGGTCAAGGCAAGATGGAAAAGCACGATCCGGCCGGATCGTGCTTTTGATCTTGCCTTGACCGGCCGGATCGTGCTTTTGATCTTGCCTTGACCGGCCGGATCGTGTATTTCATCTTGCCTTAACCGGCCGGAGCGTAGTTTTGATCTTGCCTTGACCGGCCGGATCGTGCTTTTGATCTTGCCTTGACCGGCCGGATCGTGCTTTTGATCTTGCCTTGACCGGCCGGATCGTGTATTTCATCTTGCCTTAACCGGCCGGAGCGTAGTTTTGATCTTGCCTTGACCGGCCGGATCGCGGTTTTGATCTTGCCTTGACCGGCCGGATCGTGCTTTTGATCTTGCCTTGACCGGCCGGATCGTGCTTTTGATCTTGCCTTGACCGGCCGGATCGTGTATTTCATCTTGCCTTAACCGGCCGGAGCGTAGTTTTGATCTTGCCTTGACCGGGCCGGATCGTGCTTTTTGATCTTGCCTTGACCGGCCGGAATCGTGCTTTTGATCTTGCCTTGACCGGCCGGATCGTGTATTTCATCTTGCCTTAACCGGCCGGAGCGTAGTTTTGATCTTGCCTTGACCGGCCGGATCGCGGTTTTTTGATCTTGCCTTGATCGGCCGGATCGTGCTTTTGATCTTGCCTTGACTGGCCGGATCGTGGTTTTGATCTTGCCTTGACCGGCCGGATCGTGCTTTTTCATCTTGCCTTGACCGGTCGGATCGTGCTTTTTATCTTGCCTTGATCGGCCGGATCGTGCTTTTCATCTTGCCTTAACCGGTCGAATCGTGCTTTTTATCTTGCCTTGACCGGTCGAATCGTGCTTTTCATCTTGCCTTGATCGGCCGGATCGTGCTTTTGATCTTGCCTTGACCGTGCGGATCATGCTTTTCATCTTGCTTTGACCGGCCGGATCGTGCTTTTCATCTTGCCTTAACCGGTCGAATCGTGCTTTTTATCTTGCCTTGACCGGTCGGATCGTTCTTTTCATCTTGCCTTGATCGGCGGGATCGTGCTTTTGATCTTGCCTTGACCGTCCGGATCGTGCTTTTCATCTTGCTTTGACCGGCCGGATTATGCTTTTTATCTTGCCTTATAACTTAAAAAGTACTTAACGAAAAGGTATTTAATTGTTTTGGAAAGCTCTCGATGTAAGCTAGAAGAATATGTAATGAAAAGTAGGTGGTTCCACTTAAGAAATTGAAGGTGACCTTCACGTGTCCTTCAAGCAACTATTCAAGGTCAAACTAATGGCACCATCTTATGTCTTCCACGAAACCATACAACTTTTGTCTGAAACATTTCTTTCTACAATCAAAAATAAGAAAGTTATTTGAGGTGGGAGATTAAAATGGGACACCCTGTATATTGCCATTTGTTCTTGTGTCCAATAGTAGACAAAAAATGGATCCAACCCAATTGAGTGAATGTGTCCCACATGAATACCATACTTCATTTGCTTTATACTTTCTATTGGATCAGTAACAGATATTCCTAAATCTTCATTACGCCTTTGTTCTTTTGCTTTACGTAAAACACTAACATTTGGTAAATGAGCTGGTTCGTTGTCACCAAAACTCATAAGTTTGTCGGCTTTCTTTCTACGCCACATACATGGCAAAATGTTTGCATCGACCATTTCTTTGGAAACTTTAATTCTTCTTTTACATTTTAATTGTCGTTTTTTTTATGTGTAATTGAATCATCAAAATTTTCAATTACACATTCCATCGTTACATCAGTTTGCGGTATAGGTTTGTTAACAACACAACCTTTGAAAATACCATCACATTCTGGACATCGGCCTGATACAGTTAAAAAATACCAGTTCCAGATATCTTGCAATGTTTAAAAGTTAAAGCACATGGTAGTTTCGTCGCGGCATATATTTCTGCATATAACTCGTCAGTCCATACCTTGCGTAATAAAACATTATATCTTCTTTCCTTTAAAACATTATCCGCATAGAATACCTCTTCGGGAGCTATCTTTAACCAAAGTTTATAAGATAAGTTTAAGTTGAAAGTGATAAGATCGCTATTGGTTTCATTTAAAGTAATATCTTCATTTGATTCGATAATTGATGAACCAATCTCAAAATTGAAAAGTTTTAAAACTTTGTCCCAAATGCCATATCTATTATTCTGTAAAATTACGTAAATGTACTTTGGCTTTAAGTGCTTAGTACTATCAGGATTTTGCTTAGTAATATCGCTAATTTTTGCATAAATTTTAGAAGTGGGACCAACGGGTTTGCCGCAAGGACTTGCTATTTCACGAAAATCTACAGATGAAATAATATCCAAGATATTTTCTACGTGCTCAGCCATATCAGACAATTTTGTGAGAGATAGAAAACGAAGACAATATCGCACATAAAATGCTGAAAAATGTTTATTTTCTCTAATAAGTATAACTTCCAAACCGATCTTAAGATCGTAAAGACATATATGCTGATCAAACGTGACAAATGCTAACGAAAACAGTGAGCGCTCGTGACCGCATAGAGAGAACAGCTCGCATTCAGTACAGCTATATGACACGCTGGCCGGCCGCCTGGCGTCGCGGGCGTAGTGAGGAGAAGGCCCCCACCATTCGTTTACCCCACCGCCCGTCCAATCGTTCGCCCCAGCCATTCTCTCCTCACTACGCCCGCGACGCCAGGCGGCCGGCCAGCGTGTCATATAGCTGTACTGAATGCGAGCTGTTCTCTCTATGCGGTCACGAGCGCTCACTGTTTTCGTTAGCATTTGTCACGTTTGATCAGCATATATGTCTTTACGATCTTAAGATCGGTTTGGAAGTTATACTTATTAGAGAAAATAAACATTTTTCAGCATTTTATGTGCCATATTGTCTTCGTTTTCTATCTCACAAAATTGTCTGATATGGCTGAGCACGTAGAAAATATCTTGGATATTATTTCATCTGTAGATTTTCGTGAAATAGCAAGTCCTTGCGGCAAACCCGTTGGTCCCACTTCTAAAATTTATGCAAAAATTAGCGATATTACTAAGCAAAATCCTGATAGTACTAAGCACTTAAAGCCAAAGTACATTTACGTAATTTTACAGAATAATAGATATGGCATTTGGGACAAAGTTTTAAAACTTTTCAATTTTGAGATTGGTTCATCAATTATCGAATCAAATGAAGATATTACTTTAAATGAAACCAATAGCGATCTTATCACTTTCAACTTAAACTTATCTTATAAACTTTGGTTAAAGATAGCTCCCGAAGAGGTATTCTATGCGGATAATGTTTTAAAGGAAAGAAGATATAATGTTTTATTACGCAAGGTATGGACTGACGAGTTATATGCAGAAATATATGCCGCGACGAAACTACCATGTGCTTTAACTTTTAAACATTGCAAGATATCTGGAACTGGTATTTTTTAACTGTATCAGGCCGATGTCCAGAATGTGATGGTATTTTCAAAGGTTGTGTTGTTAACAAACCTATACCGCAAACTGATGTAACGATGGAATGTGTAATTGAAAATTTTGATGATTCAATTACACATAAAAAAAACGACAATTAAAATGTAAAAGAAGAATTAAAGTTTCCAAAGAAATGGTCGATGCAAACATTTTGCCATGTATGTGGCGTAGAAAGAAAGCCGACAAACTTATGAGTTTTGGTGACAACGAACCAGCTCATTTACCAAATGTTAGTGTTTTACGTAAAGCAAAAGAACAAAGGCGTAATGAAGATTTAGGAATATCTGTTTACTGATCCAATAGAAAGTATAAAGCAAATGAAGTATGGTATTCATGTGGGACACATTCACTCAATTGGGTTGGATCCATTTTTTGTCTACTATTGGACACAAGAACAAATGGCAATATATATTCAATATTCAAATTTTATTTGTGTCGATGCTACAGGATCGTTGGTGAAAAAATTAAAGTTACCAACAAATGAATTATCTTCGCACATATATTTATACCAGATAATGATAGAAACCTCAACATCAAAAATGCCCGTATTCCAAATGTTAAGCGCGACTCAAAATACTAATGCGATCATGTACTGGTTTAACGAAATAATTAGAATAGGTTCTACTCATAAACAAAATTTCCCGTATCCAAACCAAATAGTTTGCGATTTTGACAAAGCATTGATGGGTGCTGTAGCAAAATCATTTGGAAGATGTAGAAGTTTAAAAGATTATTTACAGCAATGTTTTTGTTACCTTACTGAATTACCCCACAGTTTACCATCATGTCTCATTCGTCTAGATATCTCGCACTATGTACACTTAATTTCCCGATGGAATGAATTTAAAAACGTACATCCACGAGTAAAAACATTTTATATGTTAATCTTATGTTACTTAACGAAAGTGACTGATTTTCGGGAATTCGAAAATATCATTAGATCCGTTATAATACTGTGTAATAGCGAAGGCTGTAGACTAAATCAAAATAAATCAGAAAGTATAGCTGAACACGCTTTAAAATACTTGCACGATATAATTAAGGGTAATGCAGATATAAGTAATATAGTAACAAGTGAAAACACTGTTAAAGATGTTTCAGCAGCGGAGGCGTTACTTTTGAATGACAAAAGTACTGAAAATTTTGAAAAGAATACTATTGGTGACTGGCTAAATGTTTTAGTCCAAGATTCTATAAATGCAGTTACTTCTGCCCTCAGGGTGAGACAATTAATTCGTATTATGCTCCTGCTATAACCTCTAAAATTAAAAATCTATTGCATTATTTTCCATTATATACGGGTACTATGACAAATGCGTTTAAACTTGAAAAAATACATGTCAGTTCATCCGCCGTGGAATCTGAATTTAACGATCTTAAGCATCGTATATTAAGAAATGAATGTCGACCAATGCGCATTGATAAATTTATAAGTATCCATTTAAAATCATTTTCAGGGAAAGCGAAATTAGCTATAGCCAAAAAAGAACTTGATTCGAATTTAAATAAAGAACAAGTAATTTGTGAAATAAGAGAAGACGAGAAGAACGCTTGTGAGACAACTATTGATAACAAGGAATCATCAAACATTTTATTTAAAGTCGAGAATTTTGATTTAAATAAAAATGAAACAATATCTGATGAAAATAAAGAAAATACGTATGATATAAGAAATATTTCCAATCTAGAAACACCGAACTCTTCATTTGATGAATCTCATGATTTGTTGTACGAACAAAATTGGCGAAATAAAAATGCTCCTAAAAAAGTTAAACGCACATATCTCAGTGTCCGGCCCGATTGGAATATCACAGAACTTAATAAAAAAAATGTAGTTGGTATCGGTATGCTCCAAAATGGAAATTTATGTCCCTCAATTGCAGAGAAAAAAAAAAAATATATCGTACAAAATACATGTGGGTTCGATAGTATTTTTCAAATTTTAGCTTCCGCAAGTATACATAATTTGTTCCGTCAAGTGATTGAATCGAGTTCCACAAAAGCCTTTGAATTTTTAAAATTATTTTTAAAAACTGGTTCAAGTAAGTTAACTTACAAGAAAAGAGCAGAATTGTTACGTGAAATAGAACATTTTGTAAGCGAAAATGTACGTGACGTAATAATTATTGATGCAATGTCAACTATTTCTTATCTTTGCGAACAATTATTCAAGGAAGACTTCAGCTACTACTTAAATAAAACGCATAAAATGTGAAAATGTTGTCGAGCGTAAAGGAACCATTCTACCAATTAATATTAATATATTGAAGCAATTTGGACACGAAAAATTACAAAGTGCAATAGATGAATATACTAACGCGTCAAAAAAAAATTGTAAGAAATGTAACAGTGATGAAAATATCAATATAGAATATGGAAACGTAATATTTATTGAGACTACGGATGGGACTAACCGTAAAACTAAATTACGCAATTTTAAAAACAATTTAATACTAAATAGAGCACAATATGACTTAGCAGGAGTGATTAATTACGAAGGCCCTCGAACAATAACATCAGTAGGACATTACACTGCATTCGTAAAAAATAATGAGTGGATGCTATTTGACGACTTATGTAAAAAACCAAAACATGTTATGGATGATACAGAAATAAACCCGCAAATATGCATATACGTAAGAACTTAAACTTTAAAAACTTAAAACTTAAAAAATATATAAAACATGAAAAACGGTTTAAAAATAATAAAATATAAAAATATATAAAAAATAAAACAGTTAAAAAATATAAAAAATAAAAATATATAAAAAATAAAAAACAGTTTAAAAAGATTAAAAAACAAAAATAAAAATTTCTTTATAGCCGTTCGAAATCGGCGTTAAACTGTAGGTCCTATATATCTGATTCACAGATATATGCAGAAGAGTTACGACCGTTAAACGATAATGGCACTCGAAGAAGAGATTTGTCCTGGTTGTTCTCGGCCTAGGTTCTATTGTTCTGCAGTTTGGAACCGCTGGCGCAACGTTATCGGTCGAAAAAGACAAAAAAAATTCTCTATCTCCAAGAGTAAAGTGCCCTTTATACGTTTGTTCCGGCGAAATTGACGGTTGTTCCTGGTTGTTCTCGGCCTAGGTTCTACTGTTCTATAGTTTGGTACCGCTGGCGCAACGTTATCGGTCGAAAAAAACAAAAAATTTCTCTATCTCCAAGAGTAAAGTGCCCTTTATACCTTTGGTCCGGCGAAATTGACGGTTGTTCCTGGTTGTTCTCGGCCTAAGTTCTATTGTTCGGCAGTTTGGTACCGCTGGCACAACGTTATCGGTCGAAAAAGACAAAAAAAATTCTCTATCTCCAAGAGTAAAGTGCCCTTTATACGTTTGTTCCGGCGAAATTGACGGTTGTTCCTGGTTGTTCTCGGCCTAGGTTCTACTGTTCTATAGTTTGGTACCGCTGGCGCAACGTTATCGGTCAAAAAAACAAAAAAATTTCTCTATCTCCAAGAGTAAAGTGCCCTTTATACGTTTGTTCCGGCGAAATTGACGGTTGTTCCTGGTTGTTCTCGGCCTAGGTTCTACTGTTCTATAGTTTGGTACCGCTGGCGCAACGTTATCGGTCGAAAAAGAAAAAAAAATTTCTCTATCTCCAAGAGTAAAGTGCCCTTTATACGTTTGTTCCGGCGAAATTGACGGTTGTTCCTGGTTGTTCTCGGCCTAGGTTCTACTGTTTTGTAGTTTGGTACCGCTGGCTCAACGTTATCGGTCGAAAAAAACAAAAAATTTCTCTATCTCCAAGAGTAAAGTGCCCTTTATACGTTTGTTCCGGCAAAATTGACGGTTGTTCCTGATTGTTCTGTCTGCTTTTACCTTGAATATGTAATTTGATGGTCAGAAAATAATATTGATTACTATAAACATAGAAATATTGAATTTGAGCGCTTTATGCTATTTTGCCATATCTTTGTAAATGCTGCTTTTGGGGAATTAATACTTAGGAACAATGTTTAGAACAACAAGAACAATCGAGAACAACAAAAAATTTGGATTTTTCAAAAAATGGGGGGCCACTCAAAAAAACCATTTTTTTGCTTTTTCCATCGTGTTTTTTTTGTTTTTGGACTTGTAACTCAGGAACAATATAGAACAAACAGAGAACAACTGGGAACAACCAAAAAATATTTAAAATCAAAAAATGGGGGGCTAACTTCATACACCCTGTACTTTGTAACCTTAATTGTATTATCTCCATAAATAGCGTTGAACATTTTTAAAATATCGGTCTGAGCCTCCCATGATAAGTTATGTCTCAGTCCTAACACTAAACACATGAGCATAACATCCGCGACAGCAGTTTTGGTACATGGGCAGAGAGTTTCTTGTTCGGAACGCGATAATTCGCTCATGAATTCGTCGTGAAAGACGGAACAATTTTCGTCTTCTGCAAGACAAGGTTCGGCATTTTTCAAAATAGATTTATCTCTGAGATAATCTGCAACCCCTTCCAGATCAGGTTCATTTTCAGTTCCAGATTCAGATTCATCAGTTCCAAATGTGGTATTACTTTCAAAGTTGGAATCACTATTGTCTTTGTCGTGATCTTCAGTGTTACTGACAAAAGAATGAAAACTTTTAGTTAAAAAACAATTAATCGGATCTGATTCTTGTCTGCAGGTAGATTGATGTACTTACAAAGCTGGTATATTTTCTACAACTACTGTTGATGATCTTGAACTTGGAACCTCTGTTGGACTGCTCCTTGTTGATACAATATGAGGTGCTTGTACGCAGACTTGATTAGAGTTTATACATTCTCCCTGCTTTTTATCAGGATTTAAATGAGGTGAAAGCCATTCTCCTTGCAAAGTTCCATCGCTAATATCCAGCTTTTGCTGAGCAATCTAAAGATATTGGCAAAAATGTAAGAGGTTAACAAAAAATCTGCATTTTATTTTTATCAAAGAATTGTATAAAAAACTCTTCCTTATCAACACTTTACCAAATGAGATTGAAGCATTCTTTCTTCATTTTGTCGTTTGCGTCGGTACCATTGCGTACACCGAGGGATACTCTTGTTCAAGAACAAATAGCGCTTATAACGCCCCATTAGAAATTCTTACACCTACAATTATTTTGTTTAGTACAAAAAGCGATCATGAAACGTATAAGAAAATATCTATTTTTGTTTTACTTTGCTTAAATTATAACCCTATTGTGTTATAGAATTCCTGGTCTTGTTCCGAGATATACACTGCCAGCATTAAAATTCATAGTTTACGTTACGCAATTACTATACGAATATAGTATATAGTACGTGTGTTGAGATTTATTTGCAACTTTTGGATTTTTTAACTCATTTCTTACCGCACGTATGTACGTTAACAACGTGTCAATAGACGCTCGTAAAGTAAGGAGTGCGGCACTTATTTTGTCAGGAATGTGCGTATCACAAATGTAGGACAATATTCGTATAATACTATAATTATATATTTCTACAGTAAGTGCGTTTTTTAGCCAATCAATTATGTTATTTTAATATATACCGCAAAAATAAATAATGACATATGATTTTATATAAATTGATATAATTATGCAACAGCGTGTTAAAAGCTTTGAATAAAATGTTACAAAGATATTTTTGTTATAAAAAATTTAATTAATAATAACACGAATAATAGCAGTTAATAATACAATAAATAAAGATATTACTTTAATTAACAATATAAAATTATTATTATTGCAATATAAAATATTAAAATTTTAAAATATGAAATTTTAATGAAAACTTTTGCGGTGCTATTAGACGAGTATTTTCCTATTACATTTGTGGATATGCACGTTCCTGAGACTAACAATAAAGTCCTCCACACACAATTTTCCGTAACAGTAACAGTAAGGTTTCGATCAATCGCGTTGCTCGATTCGGCTGGTTACGGTTACGGATGGCCGAATTGAGCAACGCGATTGGTCAAAACCTTACTGTTACTGTTACGGAAATGTGTAGTTACGAGCGTCTGTTGACGCGTAAAAAGGCGCCAACAAGTCACATAACAACGTCCTCTGATTGGCTACGGTATACTAGCTCCCATAAGCAAATATTTTGATTGGCTACGCTAACCAGAGTCGCTGTCACGTGACCTGTTCGCGCCTCTGTCTTGTAGAGGCTCTATGTACGACTCTACCTACCTAGATCCATAGCAATCTATAGTGCACAAGTTCAACAAATTGTTTGTAATAAGCTGACCAAAGCTGGCTGGTGTCATAAAATTTTGATTGAGTTGATTTCAACTGCAGTGATATGGATACGTCTGGTTGGTACGCGTATGTGAAATATAAGGACAATGAAAAAGAAAAAGTGCCAATAAGCAAGATAAGTGATGTTAATGACAAAGGGCAAAAGATTCATTTTCAGCCCAAGGATCTAAATGATTATGTGTATGGCAAGTTGTATTCGGTTCGAACAAGTCTACGCAGCAAAGATGGCAAAGAATCAAAATATTATGCCGTTATTGGCAAACTGGCAGGTAAGAAGTCTTGTCAGCACATAAAAAACAGATTATTTTGCTTTAATTATGTTAGAAAGTATTCTCAAGTTTGATATAAAACTACAACTATTAATAGAGAAAAGTATGATATTGATATAGGTCATTGAAAAAGACATAACCTTATATTAATTTCTGAGAAATTAAATGTGTTGCACTCTATCAAAATTAAGGTAGTTTCAACAGTACAACCCAGTAAACACTATTTGTAGAACTGACATAACATAGATAAATGTTACATGTTACATATTTATTACATATCTGTATTTACTGACAATCGTTACACATAAATGACGATATACTTCTTGCTGTTGTTCTTTTTTCTGTTCTCCATGTACATGATATTTAATTATGTAATTTTTGTCATAAAAATTATTGAACAATAACGTGGTAAAGCTTTGTAAAATTCAAAATGGTTCTTATATAACATATTGAAATAAATAACATTTATTTATACGTATTTATTAAATAATTATATATTCAATTTTTTTGTAAATACCTCGAAAGTAATTTTCCTATAATTAAACAAAAATATCTCATTTTTGTCTCAATAGTTTATGAAAACCATTGAGTAAATGATACATTAAAATTAAATAAAGGTTCTAATAACTGTGTAGTAAAAATTTTAAATTATGCCTGCCATCGCATACATTATTTTCTTAGAGTTTCAAATAAAATAATTTATATTTTTTAAGTAATTTCTTACAGTTTTAAATAAATCACGAATAATTGAGAAATTGTTGGAACTACCTTAAAATAAACCTGATGGAGTCAGTTAATTTATTAAAAAGTATAGTTTCTTGTTCTTGCTCACTTATAGTCAACTTATATCGAGATCTTAAAATTCGAGAATTCGAAGAATTCTATTTTTACAATTTTTTTGCGAAATATGTAATCTAAACAGCGATAAATATTTTTTGATAATACTACATTATTTAATGCTTTCTAATAATATTTATTTTCATATTTTGTCTTCCTTGTTTTTTTTTTATATTTCCTGCTTTCTTTTAGTACGATTTAGAACATTATTTAGTTAGAACATTACAACACTGCGCACGCGTTACAATTTGCAACACTCTGCGACAAACAACTTTATTCTCGACATAACTAAAATGTCGTCTCGAGCTTTGGGAAGCGATAACAGTATCGGCAACTTTCCTCTATTATTAAAACTTTATGTGTAATTTTATGGGTTGTGACAAGAATGGGAAACGCTTTACACACTTTATTATGTTGTTATATGTTTATCTCAGAGTCATTAGAAGCCCTGGATAATGTGAGACCCAGGTGGCCAGACCTGCAAAATGACGATGAAGAACCTGAGTCTACAGGAATGGAAGATCAGGAATTAGAGAACGAGCCAGTAAATTACTTTATTCAAAAAAATAAGGATCAAGTTGTCAGTATAGGTTCTTTTTATTTATTGTTTATAAAACGTTTTACCTTGATACTTATGTTTTTATTTCATTGTACAGAAAATTACCAAAAATAGAAAACGACAGGCCTACAATAAGGAATTTGAACAATTCATCCAGAACAATTTATTGAATGAAAAAATTTCCGATAAAAATGTTTCAATTGAACCAGTGAAGGTAAGTCTCACAGAAGAATGTGATATTAGATATAAATGGACTCTTCATTATTAATTTCTTTGTTTATTGTAGAAAAAAAAGAAAAAAAGCAAAACCTATGATGCAGACAATGCTCAAGCTGAAAGTAGAAAAGAATACGTTAACAGAGATTCGATTGAAACAAAATCTCTTGTAGAAAAAATTCAGCAATTAGAGGCTGAGTTGAAAAAAAAGGATGAAGCACTTTCTTTTGCTAGCAATCAGCAAGTTGAGCATTTAGAGAGAATTTTTGAGAAGAAAATGATGGAATTAGAAGAAAGGTTGGAGAAAAACTTGGAGAAGAAAGTTAAAGTAGTTGAAGATGTTGTTGGAGAGAGCGTTATTCAACTTGACCATAAGATATCAAATATCGAGAACATGATGAGTACGTCACATGTAATCAATGTTCAGGAAGTGTTAGATTGGATAAATAGTCTTCCTGAGTAGATTATATCAGGTATGAGGTCACTGGGGCTTTGTGCATCTTTCTCTTTTTTTATTACAGCTAGTAATCATAAATTTAAAGTCTTTAATGCATTTTTCTATTCTCTTATTGGAATTTATTTGTGGAACATTATTTTTTAAATTCTTACGTCCAGTTTACTCCAAGTAGTGGTAAACTGCAAATATGATATTACTCTGAGCTATTTTCTTTTTACGTACTTTTGCAAAGAAACATTATTTGTAGTTGTAAATGATAACTACCTAGTAAAATACATGCAAGTGTAGCCTGTCTACTGTCTAATTGAATTTCGTATGTGATATTTTGAACTGTTAATTATTTCCACAGACTTGTATACACAATACTGGACTGCTAACTTCTTACAAAGGAGGCTTGGCGGCTATTTGTAAATCTGCCATTTTCAAGCGACATAGCACTCTTGTAAAGTACTCTTATTAGGTAAAAACACTATCTGTCATTGATACTAACAATCTTATCTGTGTGGCAGAACTTACAAATGGTTACTGCAATTAACCGGTTTTATTTCAGATAGTAAGAAATTATAATATGTTAACAAGCTAATATTAAATAGAAATCTATGATTATTCCTCACTGCAAATCATTTAACCCTTCTTAGTTTGTACTGGTAACTCAGAGTTGAGCAAAGCCCTAGAGCCCACATGCCTTACATGCCCCTTCTATGAGAAAGATTTTTTATGAAAAACAAATTGTTACAAACAATTAAATATTTGAGGTGATAACACTTATTTCTTTAAATCATATTAAGTTTAAGCAAGAGATTGGAAATAATTTACACAATGAACTATATGGTAGTAATAATGATAAAAACCTCCTAGCCTCTTAAGACTAATTTGCTATTTTTTAAGTATAATGGATTTCAATACAACATATGCAGAGCATTTAAATATTTGGTGACTACAGGTGAGAATCACTTCAAATATTATAATTGCTTAACGGTACTGCGGCGGATAAAATAATCAGATTCTAATAAGAACACTGCATTCTAGAATTTTTAGTAAGTGTCAATTTGAAGGTCTAATTGAGTCTAATAGTTTTATTTGTAGAAGTACATTGTCACTGAGCAAGTAAGACATATATTCATAATATATTTTTTTCCAGAAACGTATACACCTTCTGTTACACCCACTTCAAGCAGTGTGGCTTCTGAAGCAGAGGAAAAGGTATTCTTCCGTTTAAGGGGGGAACCTGCTATAGAACGCTTGAAAAAGAATAATTTTTTGCGATCTTTTTTTTTCTGCTCCAATAAAATGAATCTTTTCTAAACTTCTGGGGTGTTTTAGTACACATTTTGACATAAACAAAAAAATTTTTTTATACAAAAATATTGATCTTTAATATGAAATGTTTAGCGATATTTACGTCTTTTTTTTTTATTCTCGTACACTCTAGCGTGCGTAATTTGTGTCTGTAACAAAAAAACCAAAACATTTCTTAATTTTCATGTTATTACCTTCTATGTAAACCTAAAAAACTTTTTAAATATCGAAAATTAAACAAATTGTGAAATTTTGAAGAAAAACTGAAGTGAAACTTTTTCTTCAAAGTCTCACAATTTGTTTAATTTTCGATATTTAAAAAGTTTTTTAGGTTCATATCGAGGTTCACATAGAAGGTAATTACATAAAAATTAAGAAATGTTTTTGTTTTTTTGTTACAGACACAAATTACGAACGCTAGAGTGTACGAGGATGAAAAAAGACGTTGTAAATATCGCTAAATATTTCATATTAAAGATCAATATTTTTGTATAAAAAATTTTTTTGTTAATGTCAAGATGTGTACTAAAACACCCTAGAAGTTTAGAAAAGATTCGTTCTATTGGAGCCGTTCTATAGCAGTTCCCCCCTTAATCTTTTTTTTTATTTTTCTCAGATCAGAACATAGTACATGCATGTTGATACCTCATTGTCTTTCTTATATTCTTTGTGAATTGTGCTGTCGGTTTTCACTAACTCATTGCTACTTCTTTAGGTACATCTTGGTGAGGGAATTATGTGCTCTAAATATGCTCATCAAGTTCTCAGTACGGTCAAGGAGCATTCTGATTGGGCTATAGCACTCCTTACAGGAGTCTACGGTGACAAGGCCCGGAATATGCGATACGGGAAGCCCAGGAGCTCAGACCTACAGTCCTTTTCACATACGTTTGTAAATGTTGCCAAATGTAAGATGTACATTTTGTATTCTGTTGAATGGTGTTATGCATATTTTGAACAATTATTTGTTTTAATACTAATGTTGTTGATTTGCAGACCATTACAGAAAGTGGCTTGAGAGCTTTACGATGGGGAATACTGGGGAAGTCAGTAAGTACAGTTCTGCCCAAATGGAGGATTTAATCAATAGCCTCCCAACATACCTGTCTAAAAGATGCATCGACATGAATGGATCCCGTCTAAAAAAGAAGTCAGGTGAACGATTGCAACAAAAACAGCTGCATTCTAATCTGAAAAGACCATATCACAGGAGGGGCTCTTTGCAACTTCAGCCATTACCAACTCAGCAGTTGCAGCTTGAACCTCAAGAGCCACTACAGCAATTTCAAAATCAGCAGCATTTAGAACAGCTAAACATAGCGTTACCAGAGGCTGGCTTGGACTTGAGCCATGACGTGTACGGGCCGCAAGGTCCTACAGCAGTCCCAATTCTGTCTAATTTTGCCGTGCCGGAAAATTGTGGTAAATTTATTTATTTACAGTTTTTACGTAAAAAAATAGTCTATAATTCTAATTACGGCTTTTTATGTTCCAGAAACCGGGCATAACACTTTGAGGTTATAAGAAATAAATTTACAATAACAATAATATAATTTGAGAAATATATATGTATATATATAATGTGTGAAGCACATCTGTAAGAAAATCTACAATAAAATCATATAGTTTTGAAATCTCAACTGTAAGTTTCTAAATATTTTTTATTAATATTTATGATATTGATTTATGACATTAATGATTGAGATATCAAATAAGAGACCAATTAATTTAGAGATGTGATTCTAGTGTATCTTCTAACTGCATATTGTTTACAACAAATTTCTTAGATGTGGAATTTATCTATATTTATGACTACACTGAGTTAAATTTTTTCCATAAATAGAGATAGAATTCGACACCTAACATGTGTGGAAACTTGTTTTACAACAATATGCAGAAGAAACTAGAATTACATCTAAATTCCAGATTACTTAATCTCTTCTTTGATAAGTTCTTTGACAAACTTTACTAACTTATCCCATTATTAGGGACAATATAGATCGATTATAAATTTCAGTCTAGTCTTACTGATTAAACTGAAATCTATAATCAATCTATATTGTTCCTAATAATGGGATAAGTTAGGAAGGCTAACTCTCACAGTAAAAAACCTTGCAAAAACATTGAACAAACATCTCATCAATGACACACGGACACTTTCAAAACACTTCGTAAACGTTTATTGAGTTGTTAAGAACAAATTCTTAAACTTGCGCCAAACAGTTGGAACACTTTACAAACATCTGAACAATAATAAGAAAACACGTAATAAACGCAATGTGAACTACTGCTTAAAACACCTCGTAAACATTTGCAACACTCCGAAAACACTCTACACAACACTTTCCGAACGCCTATCAAACGTAGTCGTGAACATCTCATAAACAATTCCATGTTTAAATTTACATCTCATAAACAATTTAATAAATGTTTTAAAACTAAAATAAAACATCTACTCAACACTTAAGCAAACTTCTTCTAAACTTTCAATAAACATATTATTTTCGCCAGGGAGTAATGCAAATTGCGGAAACTGTATCATTTGATAATCGATTCCGTTTCTTATTTTTTACATCCGAAACTATTGAAAAAAATTCGTTCAGCTTCGGCATTTGAATGTGGAAGACTAAACACTGTTTCGATTAATGACTCTAAAGTTGGAAATATTTTGTCACCATTAAAATCTCTACGTTCTAATATTTTTTTCCACATTTCTTGTATATCAAAAACAAGCTAATTCTGTTTTTTCTGTATTATCAAACATTGAAGGCAGCATTGTCCACTCAACCTCTAATTTTGTAATATCAATTTGCCCTATGCGCACAGCAATATCAGTTAAAATATTAATTTTATCTCTGCCTTCGTCATATAATGCTACTTTTGGATCTATAAAAGTTAATGATTTAAAATAATTACCTTTATATGGTAGACGTTTCAACATTTCTTTAACTGCTGTTGTATAAAAATCTAAACATTTTGATTTAAATTCTTGTGCGCATTGTAACGATTGTGCTGCCAAAAGACTTGCACATTCAGGCCCCACATTTATTTTATTGAACGGTTGTAAATTGTTTTTATCGTCTACGTTTAAAGTAGCAATGTCCGCCAAAGCCTCCGGAATAACAAAATTTCGCGCTAATTGTTGAATTATTTTTATACTATTTTCAGACAATTTATGAATTAAAATTGTGCGTGATTGGAAAAGTGCATTGAAATTATTGAAAAAATGTAAAACGTATTTTAGAAATAATAAATATAATTTAATAGAAACATCATTAAAATTTGTTAAAATTGATTTCGCGGATTGTAATTTTTCTTCGTATACTGCTAAATCAAAGTAATATTTTAAAGCTTCCCAGTTATTAAGAAGTCTAACCACGCATTTGTGCAGAACAAGCCATCTCGTAGTTGATAATTTTAAAAGTTTATTTTGTTCAATATGAAAAAATTCTTGAAATTCGCGTAAAATTGCACATCTTTTTGCACTGCCCGAAATATAATTAACAACATTTCTAATAAAATTTTCACAAGACTCGGGTAACTTTGCGCAAACTTTGCTAGCTATAATCGCGGAGGAATGGCAGACGCATTTTAACAATTTCAAACCTGGTATTTCTGATTGTAAGTGTGACGCAAAAGAATTATGACATCCAATCATGACTGAAGCGTTATCACTTGCCATTCCAATAATATTTGTTATAGGAATATCGTTATTTTTTAAAAGCTTTTTAAAACGTTCAAAAATATTTTTCGCAGAACCATCTGTAGCATCTAAAGACATTAAATCTAATAATTGTGTTTTTACTTTTTTATTTATTGGTGATACATACTGCACAAGAACACACATAATTTTGGTTTCTGCGATATCTGTACTTTCGTCTACCAAAATGGAAAATTTACGATTTCTTAAAATATTCACAAGTTTCGCTGTTTCATTTTTAGCTATTACATCTTTAACAATTTTAGTACATTTAGATCGGGCCAGTGAAAAATCGCGTGCAATTTTTGAATCTTTGAAAATACTTTTTAATAACGGTATTAAATGATCCGCGATATAAAATGCAACATTGTGCTCAGCAAAGAATGATGCTAATTTTATTTCTGCGTATTTGACATTTTCTTCGTATTATTATTTTAGTATTATTATTATTATTATTATTATTATCAGTATTATTACTATTATCAAGACTTTGACAGCGTACTTTTTCAATGTGTTTAGCCCTTAGTGAATGGCGCACTAAATCTGTTCTAACACATCTGATGGACTTATTGCACAAAAGACAAAGTGCTTTATTATTTTCTGTAGGATGAGGAGCCAACCATCCTTTAAAATTATTTTCATCCAACTATGCATTATTAAAGTGTCGTATTCTTTTAGTAGCTCCTTTCGAACTCATATTGCAAAACAAAAAATAAAATATATAAAATAAAATAAAATATATAAAATAAATAATATAGGTATTATTTCATCTCATCACAATACAAATAACATATCTACTCGTATTAATAATAATTTACCTACTTACAATTAATCACTTACCTACTTATTGATCTAATCTTTTCATCCCGCCAAAACCCAGGATCGCGCCCATATGTATACATTGCCAGCAGTCAGCACTGCACGCCGCTCTATTAACGGCTGCAAACATTGCGCATGCGCAAAAAAAGCGGCCCATCTATAGCAACACTGAGCATACCATGTTATAGCGTACTAAGGTAACTCACCTTTAGTAACTTTATACGCTCGCGCGAGATTTTTTCAACCTTGTCTTTTTTTCAATATTCTGGCGACAAAGGTACCGGCGAGTATGATACATCTAATAAGAGAAATACACGCTGAAGATTACTCCGTGACAAATAAATCAAGAGTAAAGCAAAGTATTATTACCATTCTCGCGAGGATAGTATCTGTCGTCGTCGTCCTCCTCCTCCTCCGTCGCCTCCTGCGTCTCTTCTTCGTTTCGCTCTTCCTCCGCATTATCCACGCTGTTATCATCTTCCTCTTCGTCATCCTTTTCCGCATCTTCTTCATCTTTCATTTCCTCCTCTTCCTCCTCCTCCTCCTCCCTCTCCTCTTCCTCCTCTTCCTCAGTTTCCTCTATGAATGCAGCCACTAAAGATAACATTAAGTTGTTATTTATCCAAGCTATATCCGTCGCGGTTTTTATTTCATCTTATTTTATAAACTTACGCGGAGAGAATACAACGGAATCGGCCGGGGACGGAACTCTCGGCAAATCAACGACGTTGATCCATTCAGCCAGATTCTCTTCCTCCGCATCTAAAACAGAATTATATTCGCTTATTATATTGTACAAAAATTTTATGCGATAGCTTCTTGCGGAGCGTTATTTTTAAGTGTCTTCTTACCAGAAGAAGGTACGTCGACAAGGAGAATGTCGCGCGGAGGTACCGCACTCTCGGAATCGAATCGCGCTCTCCCTGTAAAATACAAAATTATTAAAAAATGTTATTTTTTTAAATAATTAATTTTCATTGCGATTAACTTACGCGCGGGTACTTCGTCTGGTTCTTCCGCCGCACGTCGTCGTCGTCGTCGACCCTGTTCTCGAGGCATCGGCTCCACGGCGACGAGGCGGTTTGCTATTATAAATGAAATATTAAAATTTATCACCCGTTTGTATTTTACTATTTATGTGCTATTTTCGTGAACTTACCTGCATTTGCGTGACGGCGTAGAAAATCGTCTATGTGGCTGCCCCTGTCTGGTTCCGTGTGGCCGAACAGTTGGCGAGATTCTATTATCTCACAGATTATGTCGATCAGTCTTTGATTCCCGGCGCAATACCCAAGTTGTTCAAGGATGCACAGTAACGTGTTTGGACAAACTCCCGCGAAACGTTAGAAAACGTAATTATGTTCGTCGTCGTCGTCGTCGTTGTCCGATAGCGCGGACACGTATTCTTCGGCGATTATCACCATCGTTAACGTACACCCCACGCTAAAAAAATTTTCCAAAATTGCGCGAAGCGACATTTCGTATCGCAGGGGGAAAATCATAACACGAGCAAACGAAAAACTGACTCTTGGCTAACGCTCTACCCCTATTTATACGTGGAAATATCTATGAACATTTCTAGAAAAGTAGGGGGGCTATTTTCCAGGGTAAAAATCTGTATTGGAGAATTCTCTTATTAGTCCTATCTTCCGATCATCTAATTAGATTAGATCGAATTCTTCCCTCAGCGGCAACGATTTAAACACGTCGCGTGGATAATTCGTAGGGCGAAAAAGATTTTTCTTCTTCTTAGTTCTCAGCCGAAATCGGCTAGCATTTTAACCCCTGATATAACTCAGCTCTAGAATAATCTTAGAGATATTTTAAAATATCGCGTAGGGGCTTCTTTTAGTTGTATTCCTATTATCTTAGACATACTCTTTGGTACCCTTGGATTTTTACGAGTATCCCCCGCATATCAAAATTTCGCTTTACGACGCTTCTGACGCTTCTCTCTAACGCGCGACCCCCATTACTTCTCGTTTTCGCGACACCCGAAGCAAATTCGGACATCAAGCGTTACGAAAAGTTTCGCCTATAGGAACGCTCTAGCGTCAGTTAGCGGGGGAAGGGGAAACCTACGATTCCAGGTATATCTCTACTTTACATCTTTCCGCGCGCACGATACTTTAGTACCCCGTCTACTAATATAGCGAGACATAAGACAGTAACGACGTGAAAGAATCTCAACAATGGAAAATATTAATTATAATAATCATAATAATAATATTGTGCGCAGAGTATACCCTGTGCGCAGCATCGGCGAAGCGGTAAGCACGAAGTGCACAGTGCTTATACAGGGTTTACCAAAAATATGGAAACCCCTAAATATTTCGAAAACTACGCATTTTAGAAGAAAAAAGAAAAAAATGTTTCAGACAAAAGTTGAAGGGTTTCAAGTAACGCATTAAATATTAATATTAGTTTGACTGCAAATAACTTTGTTAATGCCAGGTAAAAATAACTTTAAAATTTTTAAATGGAAACCTCTATTTTTGATTGCATATTCTTATCGCTTACCTCGAGAGCTTTTCAAAACACTATAATTAAGTATTTTTTTATTAAATACTTTTCAAGTTACGGAGCTTGAAAGCTACGATACCGCCGGCATCAGCGTTACCCAAGATGTACCGCGTGGAGGTTGCACAGTCGGATTTACAGTAGCAGAGTTGTAAATAACAATACTTTTGTGATTAAAGTTCTTAATTACTAATTATTTTACATAACTTCAATTTAAATTAAGTTTAAGTACAAATGTTTTTCGGAATTGCAATTAAAGTCGTTCAATTACAAATACATTTTGAAATTATAACTAAACTCGAATTTTATTACGATTAAAAAAGTTATGGCCAATCCTCTCTTCTCTCATTTTGGTTCCTTCTTCGGTCTTCCTATCCTATGGGGAAAGAGGGAGTGGGAGAGGGTCAGCGCGAGGGGAGGGAGAGGGAAAAGGTGATTGGGTCATTGGAGACTCCCATTGGACCCTCTTAGGAGGAGTCCAATGGGATCCTCCAATGGCCTAATCGCCCTTTCCCTCCCCCACCCTCGCACCGACCCTCTCCCACTGGATCGACACTCCGAGAGGGTATAAAACTCAAGCGCCAAGATGTTCAGTGTTCTTTTCTCGCGCATAATCACGTGGGTAGGGTGATAGCGTCCTAGAGCGCTCTCTGCATCTGCCGAGGACTTTTGTCTTTTTAATTCGCAAATTAATAAATTAAAAATTAAACGTTTGGCTAAAAATTGCTAACGAATTATCGGAGCGTGAAAGAATCACTATCCTAATGATGTGCGGATGGGGTGATAATGAACGATCGTTCACTGATGTCGTTCGATTATTTAATAACACGTATCCGAATCGTCAAATTAATAAATCCATTGTTTTAAAAACTATACGACGTTTTCAAGAAACTGGTAGTGTAAAAAGTCGCTTTAAGTCTGGCAGGCCATCATCTGCAACTAATAACGACAAACAACTTGATGTTCTGCAGACTTTTATTAAAAATCCCTATACATCTGTTAATAAAGCAGCTTCAAGCTTACGACATTGCTCCCATGTCCGTACACAGAATTTTAAGAAAAAATAAATTACATCCATACAAACTGCAATACGTTCAAGAATTGCAAGACGGAGATGATGAGCGTCGTATACGCTTCTGTGCAAGAATGATGGACCTAATAGATGCCTCGCCCAACTTTTCTTATCAAATTGTTTTCACAGACGAGGCAACCTTTACATTGAAGGGAGAGGTTAATAATCAAAATTTTCGTACGAGAGACTTGTACATAAAATAATTCCAGCCATACGAAATATTTTTCCAAATAACTTTGAGCAAATATGGTTTCAGCATGATGGAGCTCCGCCTCATTTTGGTGCAGGGCCACGTCAAATTTTAAATAAAGTTTTCCGCAAAGGTGGATAGGAAGAAGGAACCGAAATGATAAATTGGGAAAGTTAGCCACCTAGGTCACCAGATCTAACTCCTCTTGATTATTACTTTTGGGGCTATCTGAAGAGTAAAGTTTACGAAACAAAACCTCAAAATATCCAAGAATTGAGGCAGCGAATAAGGGATGAAGCAGCCTTGATACCTGCTGAATCAAATCGTAGAGCTATTTCTGCATTCTATCAAAGATAGGCGTACTGTCAAAAAGTCAATAAAAACCACTTTCAGAATTTACTTTAAAACACTGAAACACACAAGAAAAATGTAAATCAAGGCTGTAAAATTTGTAATTTAGGAAAATGTAAATAATAATTACTTTTATTACTTTTTTAATTGTAATAAAATTCGAGTTTAATTACAATTTCAAAATGTATTTGTAATTTAACAATTTTAATTACAATTCCGAAAAACATTTGTACTTAAACTTAATTTAAATTGAAGTTATGTAAAATAATTAGTAATTAAGAATTTCAATCACAAAAGTATTGTTATTTACAACCCTGCTAGTGTAAATCCGACCATGCAACCTCCACGCGGTACATCTTGGGTAACGCTGATGCCGGCGGTATCATAGCTTTCAAGCTCCGTAACTTGAAAAGTATTTAATAAAAAAATACTTAATTATAGTGTTTTGAAAAGCTCTCTAGGTAAGCGATAAGAATATGCAATCAAAAATAGAGGTTTCCATTTAAAAATTTTAACGTTATTTTTACCTGGCATTAACAAAGTTATTTGCAGTCACACTAATATTACTATTTAATGCGTTACTTGAGACCCTACAATTTTTGTCTGAAACATTTTTTTCTAAAATGCGTAGTTTTCGTAATATTTAGGGGTTTCCATACTTTTGGTAAACCTTGTATACAGTGATTAATAACCGACGATGTTTTACAATAATTAGTATTCTCGTTTTAGTTAACACTAAAGTGGATGGGCCTCGTATTCAGAATGAAACCAGCGCTCCATCTTCCAATGGAAGTAAGTACAGCAGCTCATAATTTATATAAATTTATAATTAATCATATTTACAATTAAATGTTATTTAATCTTTTTTCAGATAAGGAACAGTCAATTATTGTATGTGTGGAAGTGGATTATATAGAAATTAAATATATGAAAATGATAAGAGTTACCGCGACAGGATAAAACAGGAATAGACTAATTTTCTGCTTACCTTCCATTCCGTAGAAATATTTTAAACTTATTCTTATATTATTTGTTTTGTTTAACTATCTTCAAACTTTAAAATTTTTCCCATAAGATTCGCTCTTTTCACATAAATTTTATTTGTTTGCTTTTTTATCAATGTCCCCCATCTAGCGATATAAAACTTTTTAACAGATTTTTCCGTTAAATCTTTTACAAGTTACTTCTTGTTCAAGATTAAATCTAGATTTTTTTCTCAGATGCGCGCGCAACCGCATTTTTTTGTGATGACGTAAACGAAACTATATAAACGAAACTAATCCCACAAACTCGAATTCATTGTAGTCTCGTCGTTCGAAGCATCGACTTCACGAACGAAAAGCGCGCTTTCCAGTTCTCGTCTGTTGACTTTGATTCCTTGTGTCATACGTTAGTGAAGTGTGAACAATGGCCAGCCACAAAGACGCTGTCAATACCGAGAAGCGGCAGTACACTCGCAATATTCGCAATAAGGGACTCGACGTCACGAGCAAACCCGAGCAATTACGTATGTTGCTGTCGACAACATACGGACTCAACAACTCGCATACGAAGAGGCTGCATGTGGGGCTGCAAAGTTCGTACGAGACGGGAGTCTTCACGCCGGTAGTCAAATTAACCGGCCAGCATGCAGAGGGGATTTGCTTCGACGCAAATTCGTGGCTGCAATTTCAAGAGAACATGGGTCTCATGAAGGAATATTTAAGCGGAAATAACAAAAAGCCGAATCCCGTCATCATCGAGAATATCACCATCAACTTTGCCTCGGCCTACGGAGCGCGGTCCATATTGGTGCGTATAAAGATGCTGTAGACTACTCTACGAAAAATACCAGCGAGGAAGCGTCCGGTTCACCAACGCCGAAGAAACGAAAAACCTACGCTGTGGGAATAGTGATGCAAATAACTACTTTTCATGGACTGGAAAATATCGTGAAATGTGTCGACGCGCATTTACAACATTTGCAATCTCTAACGAATAATGTCAATGAATGTATGCGATATCTGATCAGTGAAATTGAGATAAATCTTCCCAAGAGTTACATAGATTGGGAAATTGTAAAACTAACTCTAAGAGGAAATTACGACGATATTGAACGCAACGTACGCAGACAAATTAGCGATTTAACTTTTTTCGACATGTATTTTACCATAATATTTTACGAATTAATCGCGCTACGCTTCAACGAAATCTTTAATATAATTTTAGCAAATCGCGGTTCGTAAATGTTATGCAATTATTGTAAGCATAACTCTACGTCATCTTTATTAATACATGACTTAATTGTATTTCTCCAATGAAGAACTTGAAGTAATAAACATTTTTGTACCTTATACAACACCCGTCTATTTCTTAAACGCATGCATCTCTACCCAGTAATAAACCGGTTTTTTTCAAATTTCAACCAAATATCACATAACGTAAAATTCTTACCTAAAACACGAGAAATCTAAATAAAACAAAAGAGCCTCTCGAGTCGCGCCAAAACCTGTTCGCTCCTGATATCCGCCCCCCCCCCCTCTAGTTGGGGGTGAAAATATTTCCACCTTGCCGGACCCTCCCTTCTCCGCAAAACCCCGTTCGGAAAAAACATCCGCCATCTTGTCGGACACACTATCCCCCATAAGACCCAACGTATTCGGAAGACGCTATCTTGCCAAAACCTCCCTTCTCCGCAAAACGATAGAAACATCCGCCATTTTGCCGGACACCCCCTCCCTTATAAGGCCCAACGTATTCCGAAGACGCCATCTTGGCGGTCCCACCCCACCCACAAGGCCCAAGGGGGAGAACCGATCATCCCCGGCGGGCAGCTAGGGGGTAGCCAATCAGAGCCACCGGGCAGCTATGGGGCAAACCAATCACGTCGCTGGGCAGCTATGGAAGGAGCCAATCAGAACGCTGGGTAGCTATGGGGTGGCCACGCCCCCTGCGCCAGGGGGAAGGTGGTGAGGGTTTGTTTTGACGGCCAGGTGCCAGCCCACTTACTACTTATGTATATACATAAAGTATATGTATATATATTCAATATGGCGCTCGCATGGCCCAGTCGCCATGTCTGGGCAGAACATGCTCAATTTTGACCCCTCTAAAGAGTACACCTTGTTTTCTTTCTACCATGCTTCACCCTCAGGTCGCCGGGGGAGGTCGGGTCTCAGCTGGTCCGTATGGACGTCTTCGACGTCAAAGATATCGTCAACAGTAATGTTGTTTAAACCTCGATAGTTAATACTTCCGATAATATCGATAGTATCTAAATAGGATAAAGTTCCGAAAAGCCCATACCTCCGATTGTTCTGAAATTTTGTATACTATTATATTTTGATATGCTAATTATAAACATGTCAATGAAAATTGGCGCCAAAAAGGTCATTTTCTAGGTAAAAATAAAAAAAAATTTTTGCATATTTTTTAATTATTTAAATAAATATACATTTTAGTACAAAAAGTTTCAAATAAAAATTGCACGTCTCTTAAAAACGCAACTTTTATATTCGATACGCTATTACTGTAAAAGCAGTACTTAACAAGAAAAATACAAATTAACATTCAATTCCATTCACCCGACATGTAAAATCTGTATATCTATTAAATCTTCGCCTTACTAAAGTGATGAGTCTACCATATACTAAAAATAGATACAGAAAAGATTAGCAAGACCCCTACGCGAGTCTTGTTTTCGTAATGAATGTTGCTTTTGCAATAGAAAAGTGTTGTGTCAAAGTCAAGGGGTGCTCCGCCTCCCGAACCCCCCTGGCCGGGGGCTTCGCCCCCTGGACCCCCCATTGGAAGCTTCGCCTAGACCTCGCTTTACAACTTAACACCCCGAGGGGGGTGCGGGTGAGGAGGCCGAAGGCCTCTGTGTTAGTACTAGTCTTGCGTTGTTTACACTTCTAAAACGTAAACACAGAAATTTCACTTACAAATACTACATGCTAAGTTGTAAAGCGAAGTCCATCCCGTACCGGGAAATGACCTTATCGCTAACTTTCATTATCATATGCGTAATAAAACCTCCTCCTCCCCAAACCTCTATCCGGAATCTCCAAGTATTTTTTGTTCATAACTTTTTTATTGGGATCTGTCAAACTGAAGCATGACCTCTTGTGGTAGATTATCGGCCGAGTGGGTACCGCATCCTAAAAATAGGATTTTCTCGTTAAGTACTGTTTTTACAGTAATAGCGTATAGAATATAAAAGTTGCGTTTTTTTAAAGACGTACAATTTTTATTTGAAACTTTTTGTACTAAAAAATGTATATTTATTTAGATAATTAAAAAATATGCAAAAAATTTTTTTTTTCATTTTTACCTAGAAAATGACCTTTGCGCCAATTTTCATTGACATATTCATAATTAGCATATCAAAATATAATAGTATACAAAATTTCAGAACAATCGGAGGTATGTGCTTTTCGGAACTACACCCTCTAAATAAAACTATCAATTAGAGATGGGCGATGTTGCCACGATTAATCGGTGTACGATGGTTTTTTTATACAATTAATCGATTTTTTGGTCGATGTCTATTATTTCGATTGATTGATTATTCGATGTGTTTAGGTTAGATTAATTGATTGTTCGATGTTAAGATTCACATAATCGATTCTTGACATCAAATTATGACCGGTAATCGGTTGCGACCCGTTTTCCTTCGGTCTCGCCAGCCGAAGGGGCGCTGCTGCAAATTCACAAAGGACGGACGGTAGCTCGGAGGTATCCGCGATAGACTTACTTTGAGGTATCTACGGTAACAGATTCTTTTCGCTAGATGTTCCGTATGGGCGCCAGGTGCGATTACGCGCACCACGTTTCGTCAATTCAATACACAAATATCTGTAGCCCGAACGCAAGCTCAGTCGTCGGTTACGATTCGTTGTGAGGAGAGTAGGAGAGGGAGCGCAGCGAAATCAACACAAATCAAATAATAAATAACACTGTATTTCAGATGAAGGGATCAATATATATATATAGCGGAATCGAGCCGCCTCGCCGGCGACCGTCGCTCAAAGCAACGTCTCGAGCGCACGTTACCTTATTCGCAATCGCGCAGATACCGCATACTCTACTCGCGGAACGCGAATCACACACACACGATTCAGCCACGCACCTCACTCACACGAGTTAAACGCGAATCTCATGCTTTACAGGTCCCCGTACGCGGGGAGTACGTCCACGGCAAGCGAGTCGCCGCCACGCAGATTATCACACACACGCACTCAGATTCACACACACAACTCGGCCGCCCCGCTCGCGGCGGACGCTAAACGACAATGGATACGGCCATTAACCGGTAGACGCGAAACGACATACGGACGACACTTTACACGGTAACTATTCGATATACGCGAAATGATATCTACGACACACGCACGCGGTAAACTAATCGGTATATCTACGACACACGCACGCGGTAAACCAATCGGTAGACGCGAAATGATATCTATACGGCGACCATGCAATACACCCGTACTGATTTCCCCGGTGGGAGACCGCGACGATACCTGCATGCACCGGCGACACAAAGTATCCGCGGGACTCCCCTCGAGTACGCACCGCAATTCGCCCGCGCGCGAGAGCGCGGCGCAATACCTCACGAGGAGCGTTACCGCACCGCTCGCCCGTGGAATTTTCCCTGAACGGACGCGACAACGATACGCGACACTAATCGCGACTTTAACACACTGAACGCGAAATACCGGTAGTCCCGACACACTGAACGCGGTACGCTCATTACTACCTCGACGCAAGAAACATACACTCAGCGGTAATTAACGCAATATACGCGAGACAACGATAGACTCGACACAATGAACGCGATACGGTAAACATGATTTCGACACAAGAAACACGGAATGACTGTCGGCCGCGCAAGAGTTTTCGGGGAGGGCTTCACAATATCTTTTCCAGGCATGATCTCGGCCGGGCTCGCGAGCACAAAGTTATTTCCGACGAAAGTCGGTATCAGTAAAAACGGTATTCTAATCGGTAAGTGTTACTACTAAATAGTCTAAGGCCATGGCCGAGATCGAGCCAACGATAATACGGTAGCACCGGAGTGGAAATCTTACAAGTTTTCTGCTGTTCCTCGCTGCTTAGCCGGTTCGCTCTTTCGGGGCTGCGTTCTGGGGATGGCTCCTCGGTTAGCGCTCGCTCGACAGTGAAGAGCGGCCGGCCCGGCGAGATCACTTTGGGCCCCCGCGCATGCGCTCCAAGCCTGCGATGTATCGTCCCGCCGATCCGTCGCGCGCGCTGCCGTGTTCGCTGCGCCGCTTCTAGTCCTTTCTGCCTGCCCGCGATCCTTTGAATCGGCTGCCATCATGTGGGCCCTTCTCAGCTTTAGCCCGGCTGGCCAGGCCATGGCTATGCTGCTCGGTGTCCTTGGTGTCATTGGGGAGGCACCCGGATCGCTCACCCGCGCTGCAGTCGCGGTGTCGCGCCCCTCCCTGTGTGACGGTACGGCCCGGGGTGCAAGGTGCAAGGCATTCTGCGCGTCTCCGCGGCGGTAGGCCCCAGCGACTCGCCCGTCGGCCAGCCACTCCGCTCAGCGTTTCCCCAAGTCTTCTTCTCTCCCTCGTTGTGACATACGTCGTTACACCGGTCCTCCGTCGATCATCCGCTCCGGCACCACCTGTCTCAACTATGAAGCTCGCTCGCAGATTAATAAACCGCGAATAACCCTCCCGTACTCCGGTCGAGGCGCCATCCCCGACCTTCCCCTCGGCCGAGCTACCGTCTGGGCGGTGGACGCGACAATGTCACGTCACAACTCCCCCCTCCCAGACGAGGGCCGAGGGGATTCCGGCCCCGAAAGCAGTGGCCACCACTCCGGCGCCGGTTATGCCACCAGGCCAATGTCAAAAAAAAACTAAATCGTGCCCTGCAGTGGTCCCGAAAACTCCCGCAGCTCGTCTCCCTCTGCAATCACCCCGGACCTCCGACACCGGCGTCAACCCGAACACTCGCGACCGCCATTCAAGACCCCGATCACGCGCCGCTCTCGCACGCGCGGTGAACCCTAAGTCCCAGCCTCGCGAAACGCGATCTTATCATACTTATGGTATGGAGGAGAGAGAGAGAGAGAGAAAGCATTCATTTATTAACGCGCCCTGGGATTGTATCCCCTCAGGCGCACAAATAGATACATTAGAAAATACCCTTCATAATAATAATTAATACCCTGCGCTCTGTTTGCATAGAAGCATGAGTAAGCACGCGTATGCGTGTGTGTGTGTGTGTGTGTGTGTGTGCGTGTGTGTGTGTGTGTGTGTGTGTATGTTATACAATAGCACAGCAAAAATTTAGCATATCATCAGGCAGAGATAGTCGCAATATAATTCAGTCAGAGTAAAAAAACGCAGAAATTACCAAAATCAATATACAAGCGCAGAGATTACCAGCATAACAGAGAGTACAAGATCACGCAGTAAAATCAAGCAAAGGAGATTTCAGTATAGCTCAATAAGAATCTACAAAGAAAATACTAAGAATACCGAACATGCCGGCATTACAAGAGAAATAGCAAACTGCCACAAAAACGCACGTACACGTGCGCCCAACAACAAACCAGAGCAATCATGTGGTAATTTATTTATGTCATAGTGACCTGAAGTAAATATTTATGTAATCTGCATTTGAAATCAGTAATGGTTTCTGCTCTTCGAATGTCAGATGGCAAGTCATTCCACAGCTTAGCCGCACTAAATTTAAAGGAGCGCCTGTAAAGCTCAGTTCTGCATGGAGGCAGAGAAAGAAGATCATCAGCCGCTCTAGTGCTCCTACTTGACACCGCTGATCTGAATGTTAGACCATTGTAGAGAATCCCAGGTTGATGTGACAGTATGATGCTGTATAGCTGACATCCTACAAAATAGCTTCGTCTCGCAGCCACCTTGAGCCAGCCCAGCTTTTGGTAATATGGCGTAATATGCTCATCTCGTCTAGCTCCAAACACGAATCTTATACAGGCATTCATTGCTCTATATAATGGTAAATTTTGTTCCTCTGTAATATCCGTATATGCCGCACAGCAATAATCCAACTGCGGGAAGATCAATGAGACAATCAATTTTATTTTTAACGCATTAGGCAACAAATGTTCTGATATCTTAAGCTGGTATAGCTTGGAACGTATTTTTCCAACAGTTTCAGTCACCTGCTTTTCCCAGGCCAGAGTACTGGTTACACGTACTCCAAGATATTTAACGTCACGTGTGAACTGAACCACCGCCTCATTTACTATGATATTCGGAATACTGTCAAGCTCAATGGTATTAATGTATCGAGCTGTGCCAAAAATAATAGCCTGTGTCTTACTCGAGTTAAGCAGGAGCCCATTACATTCTGCCCACCGTACAATTGATTCGATGTCTTCATTTACCTCCAGGATACCATTACACAAGTATCGCGGCTCACAATGTAAGTAAATTTGAAGATTGTCCGCATAAAAGTTGTATTTGCAATGCCGCAAGATGTTTTTCAGATCCGAAATATAAAGAGTAAACAAGAGCGGTCCCAGAACAGAACCCTGAGGTATTCCAACTCTAACATGCGCCAAGAGAGAGGTAACATCCTCGTACCTATCACAGACAGCTTGGGATCTGTCAGTCAAATAAGAATTAATCCAACAGAGTACTGATTCTGAGAAACCCATGTTTCTGAGTTTATTAATAAGGATGTGACGCTAAACCCTGTCAAATGCTTTAGAAAAGTCAAAGAAAATGGAGACAGTGACCTTCCTAGAGTCCGCCGCCTGCCTCACCTCATCCAACATCCTTATAATGCATGTCTGCGTTGACGAGTTTTTTCGATATGCAAATTGACATGGATCAAGCAAGTCATTGTCTTCCAAATATTGTATGATCTGCTCCGATACAATCCTTTCAAGAGCCTTTGAAATTGTTGGCAGGATAGATATAGGCCTGTAGTGCTGTGCCAACGTCGGATGCCTTACCTTAGGTATCGGAGTTATTAGTGCGGTCTTCCAAATCCTCGGTACAACTCCATGCATAAGAGAGAAGTTGAAAATATGCTCAACTACAGGCATCAAGCTAGGTAAAACCATTTTTATTAATTTCAATGATATTCCATCAGAACCGACTGCATTTGACTTAATCCTAGCCAAAGTTTTAGCTATAATTCTCGGCGTTGCATATGTAAAATATAGTTTACTATCATCAAAGATCCTATCCGGTTGACTGGTCTCGCTGTCCTCATCCTGTGCCACCTGAACCGCATCATTCACAAACCATTTATTAAGCTCATTTACAGAGCAAGCAAGACATCTATCGACCTCCCTTGCCTGAATCAAACCAAGATGTCTTAATCTGCTCCATATGACAGCTGCGTTATCCTCTTGACTAAAAATGGACATATAATAAGTCTTCTTTGCCTCCCGCACCAAACTCTGCACATGGTTTCTCATTGCCTTGAAAATTTCATAACTTGCACCATTCCTATTTTTACGCCTTACTCTTTTAAGTCTGTCTCTCTCGCGCATATCGTTTTTTATTTCACTAGTCAGCCAAGGTGCTGGCAGATTCCTAAAGAGTATCCTCTGTAAAGGAGCATGCTTGTTATAGTGGTCTAAAATTTTATTGTGGAAAATATCGACCTTCTCTTCAATACAGTTAGAATTTATGAGATCTTGCCAGTTACATTCACCTATTTCTGTTAGAAAGTTATGCTCATCGAAGTTTTTAAAATTCCTACATAATATTAATCTAGGTGGGCGACGTTTGATGTTAATTCGGTAGATGATATATATCAGATCATGCGCCGATAGGAAGGAAACTGCAGATTTGCCAAACCTTATAAGCTTGCATTCATCATCCATGATGCATAGATCCAAGAAAGTGCTGGAATTCTTCAAGTGATGTGTAGTTCCGTACGGCACCAAATACATATTCGAGGATGCAATGAAACTTCTAAGTTGTGCACTATCGTATGTATCGACCATCATATCAGCATTAAAATCTCCGAATATTATCGAGTGCCGATATTTCGTCTGTAAATCCAGGAAAAGATATTCAAATTCTTGTAAATAACCACAGTTTGGTGGTCTGTATACGATTGCAAGTAGGAGCTTGGAATTGCGATCAAATTTAATTTCCGCTATTAGGAATTCTGGTTTACGATACTGCTCATCCGTCGTTGACTGTTCAATGATTACAGCACTGAGTGAATTTAGCAGGAAAAAAGCCACACCTCCTCCTTGCCGTCCAATCCTGTCACATCTATAGAGCGAGTAGCCCGGAAGAGCAATCATGTTGTCAGGAATTTCAGGTTTGAGCCAGGTTTCAGACATGCAAATAATATGATATCCCTTGTCCACAAAAAAATTACGAAATTCATCGAGATGTGCCATTATGGACTGACAGTTCACATGACAGACACGCAAATCTTCATACTCTGGATCGAGGTTAACCATAATTGATACTCGTAAGTCTGTCCTTAATTTTACCACTTAAAATAGGACACTTCCTTGCATCCATGGCCGAATGAGTAGCATTATTCGAAGAGGTCTTCACGTTACGCGAACAGTTTCCACACGTAGGAGGTTTGTCTCTATTTTTGCAAGTCTTTCATCTTACGCGCTTCAGAGCAGTGTCCACAGGCAGGCACAGATTTGCAATCTTTAGCAATATGTCCAAACATCAGACATCTATAACATTGTAACACTCTGATGTGATCCGCAAAATTACAGGCAGAGTATCGAAGGTAGATGCGTCCACTGCTAAGCAATCGTCTACGCACATCCGGTGCCACCTCTAACACACAGTTCGTATATCGCTTATCTGCTTTTGGTTGGTACATATATACGACCCTGAGGTCCGCATCTACATCCCCATTGAGATTCTGTGCAATAAGCTCCTCTTTTATTTCTTTATGTGACAATTCAGCCGGAACTCCATACACAATTAATCGCGGATTAAGCCTAACATTTTCCACGACCTTGAGTCCTATCCTAGCCAGATCTGGATGTGTCTTTATCTTCTCCATATTTGGAGAGATTGCCTCGATTCTTACTCCATTCTTGCCTACGTTCGTCACTTTTTTGACTTTGAGAGCGCAGTCAGAGGGCCTTAGCACTTTGCACATCGCCTCTCTAGTGGCTTGCGAAGAGCCATATCTATCCGCATTCTTGTCATCAGGCACTATCATAAATGCCGTAGATGTAGGAACCTTTAGGGTAGGGCCACGTGAAACTCGTACTTCAGGTATACCCGCCGCTGTAACAGATGCGTATGTTCCCTTCATTTCCGAGCAAGCCGCATCAGACTTGTCTGTGTCAACCATAGCAGGAGCTTTAATAAATTCCTTCATGACTTCACGTACAGCAGATTTAACATCGTCGACCATGCGCTCCGCCGATTCAGCATCTAATAAACGAGCAAGAGTCGTCGCCATTTCTAAAAACGCCTCCTTACAGAATCGAAAAGCTGTTCCTAATTGGGACCTTTTTTCGGCTGTTTCCTTGCTACTTAATAAAAATTTAGATATAAAAACATCATGTTCATCAAAATGCCTTCAAAAAATTTATTCTATTTAAGTCCACATGACCGCTCACAGTGTTATCATCGGACGCACCTGACAGACTTGACAACATCGTCCGCTGTTTATTCGCCGATCGCTTGTTTGTTTTGTCGCTGCCGCCGTCCTCCGAACCAGCCGCAACCGAAGTGTTGCCCCTTCCCGTCATCGCCACGCATGCGCTCAAGTAACTAAGCAAAGGAACCTTGCCAGTTGACCAATATCAAAAAGAATCCAAGATACTCCAATCTCAGCATCCACGACAGAAACCACAGACAATATGCAAGTAGCAAGTAAAATAGCCTTACTCAACACGCTTCTGCAAAAAATTAGGGCCCCGAAGGGCATAAAGCGGCAGAAAAATCGTTCTAAACAGGGAGCACGAATTAACACGTCTATGCATACTCACGCTCACACAGAGAGAGGAGGAGGGGTGAACAAGGACTGGCACACAAAAATTTCCTCTACCTTACATTTAATGTGTCCTCTGGGGGGTACATATAAATACGGGAGGAAATGGGGACGGTGACTCTGCGGTAGCGGTACCTAGCGCCTCCGCGAGCTGCTTCGGCTCCTCTTTCTATCTCGGGGTCCTCGCGGGGCCGTAAACGGCTGCGCCTGGAGATAAGCGGGGGCACAACGGCGACATCCGCGGAGGGTAACCCCCCGCTCCCCGCAGCCGTAGCAAAACTCCTGCTGGCGGGTTAGGGGGCACTCCGCATATGAATGTCCCCCGGAGGAACAATTCCAACAGCCCCCCCGGGGCCCACGCATCGCCATCGCCTCGTCCGGCTGGCCGCCCGCCTGGACAGCGGCCTCTCGCCGCTCCACGCCTTGGATCCGGGCCGGATGTTCTCCTGGGGCGGTCTCGAGTTTCTGATGGGCCTCGTTCGCCAGGCGCCACGCCCGCCGCTCGCTGTCGCGCGCGACCTCCGCCTCCTTCCTGGCCTCGGCGAGGTCGGCCCGGAGCTGCGCCCGTTCCGCCCACGCGCGGCGCTCGCCCTCGCGCGCGGCGTCCGCCTCCCTCCTTGCCTCCAGGAGGTCTCTCTCGAGCCGCGCTTGGTCCATCCTGGCCCTTTTCGCTACTGCGCTTTGCTGCGCGTCTTCCTCCGTTTGCGCGGCGGCGTCCTTAAGTTCGACCCCCCAGTCCTGGGTCCCCATGTCCCGGCAGTGGATCTCGCGCACCACGGCCCCTTGGTCTGTATACCGCGCCGCCCGGACCTGTTGGCCGACGTCCTCTAAGTCAGTCCAGAAGCCGGGCTCGTTGCACCGGATGTGGTGCCACAGCCGGTGGTGGCGGCTATAAAACTGCCGCCAAATACGGCGGGTCTCGATGGACGCCATCGTCGGTATCCCAGGTATCCTATTTGCCAGGGGCAGGAAGGTGATAGGATTTTAGGTCTTGGACGTGTACCTTCCCGACGGGCGATCCATCTGGCTGTGCCAACTCATAGACGACCGGAGAGATCACCCGCTTAATTCGAAACGGTCCCTGGAATTTCGGTGCCAGCTTTCCCGCGATATTCTGTACGGCAGACGACAATACGTGCTGCCGTTTTAATACTAAATTGTTTACGCAAAATCTACGCGGCCGCCTCCGGAGATTATATCTCGCGGCCTGTTGTTGGTTTGCCTGCTCTAAGTTTTCCGCCACCCATTCTCTAACCGCGCGCATTTCCGCCATTCGCCGCGACCACTCCGCCGGGTCTCCCGCCTCGATCTCGGTAACGTTCTCCTGACGGTCGCGCAACGTGTCGGGCGGTACCAACTCGCGCCCGAAATTCAGAAACGCCGGCGAGGTACCTAACGAGGAATGGCTCGCCGTATTATACGCGAAACGCAAGCGCAATAAATGTCTGTCCCACTCCCTGTGGTCCTTCTCGATATAGGCCACAATCATCGTTTTCAACACTCGATTCACTCTTTCTACCGGATTCGCCTGAGGGTGGTAGGGAGGTACCGTAACGTGCGCTATCCCGTTTTCTTCCGCGAAACCTCTCATTACTTTGTTTATAAACTCCGTCCCGTTATCCGTCAAGAGGGTTTTCGGTGTGCCCCATCGCGACACGATCAAATCCTCCAGAGCCTCTTTAATTTTCGGCCCCGTGGCCGCCCGTAACGCCCGGATTTCCACCCACTTAGTAAAAAGGTCTTGAATTACTAATATATATTGATATCCTGCCTTACTGCGGGGCAGCGGCCCTACGATATCCGCGGCGACGGCGGTCCACGGTCCCTCCACTGTTCGACGTCCCATCCACCCCGCGGGACTCGCCTGCTCTACCTTCGTTCGCTGGCATATATCGCACGTTCGAACATGTTTCGTTACGTCTCGAAACAAGTTCGGCCAGTAGTAATAAACGGCGACGCGTTGGTAGGTTTTCTCGATACCTAGATGACCGGCTTGAGGAGCGTCGTGCGATTCGCGAAGGGCTTCCGCGCGAAGTTCTCGCGGCAATACTAACTTCCATCGGTCAAGGTCCTCCACGATATCCGAGATGACCGGCCTCGGTCGCAAAAAGTATAACTTCCCCTCCACTATCCTCCAATGCGCGAATCTTTTCGGATCGGTAGCTACTTCGTTATATCGTTTGCGGTACCATACGTCGGACGTGTCCTCACACTCCGCGATCTCCACTACGGCGTTCACGTTAACGGCGTTCTCCCCTTCCCCCTCGTACATTCGCGATAGCGCGTCAGGCACGTGGTGCAGGGCTCCCTTCCGGTATTCCACTGTGTAGTTATATTCCAACAGTTCGAGGGCCCAACGGGCCAATCGACCTGTAGGATTTTTCAGGTTGTGTAACCATCGCAAACTACTATGATCGGTAATAACGGTAAATCTATATCTCTCTAAGTAGGGCCGGAATTTCTGGATCGCCCACACCACTGCCAAACACTCCAACTCTGTTACCAAATATTTCCTTTCGGGATCCGTCAACACGCGACTGGCATACGCGATCACCCGCTCTTCGCCCTCTAATTTTTGCGTAAGTACCGCCCCCAACCCTACCGAACTCGCGTCGGTCTGTAATACGAAGGGCTCTTCGAAATTCGGACACGCTAGTATCGGGGCGGACATAAGGTGCTCTCGTATGCGATCGAAGGCGCGACACTGGTCATCCCCCCACTCCCAGCGCCTGTTTTTCTTTAAAAGGCGAGTAAGCGGTTCACTAAGCGTGGCAAATTGCGGTATAAATCGGCGGTACCACGAGGACATTCCCAAAAACCTGCGCAGCTGTCTAATGTTTCGCCGCGCTTGGTACTTTAAAATTGGCTGTATTTTCTCGGGATCGGTCGCGAGGCCCCCCTTTCCGACGATGAATCCTAAGTATCGTACCTGCGGTCGACAAAACTCGCATTTTTCCGAGTTTATAGTTAGGCCCGCTGCCGATATTTTATCTAGCACGCGTTTTAACCACTCCATATGTTGTTCAAACGTTTCCGTCGCGATAATTATGTCATCCAGATAGTTAAACGCGAACGGTTCCATTTCCGGGCCTATTAGCGTATCGAGCAATCTTTGAAACGTGGCCGGGGCGTTATGCAATCCGTACGGCATTCTGCGAAAATGGAATAGTCCCATCCCGGGGACACTAAAAGCCGTGATTTCGCGGCTATCTTTAACTAACGGTATCTGGAAGTACGCTCGGCTCAAATCAATGGTCGATATGTATTTCGCCTTCCGTAATTTATTTGTGATACCTTCCATGTTCGGTATCGGATACGCGTCTTTCTTTGAGATCTCGTTAACTCCGCGGAAATCTATACAAAATCGGTATTTGCCGTTCGGTTTTTTTACCATGACTATCGGATTCGACCACTGGCTCGAAGAAGGCTCGATAATTCCGGCTTTCAACATTTTGTTCACCTGCGCGCGAATGGCTTCCTGAACTTTCGGCGATACCAGATAGCATCGTTGCTTAATCGGCGCGTGACCCCCTACATCGATTTTATGCTCGGTCAAGCTAGTAATTCCCGGATTCTCCGGTGGAGTGGGTATCGTTCGTAAAAAAGAATCTAGCGTATTTTTTTGATCCGGTGTTAGCTGTGCCAGTCCACATACCGAGGATGTCCCTTCTCTGTCGAAACGGTAGCGAATGTGTGGTCTATCTGCAAAGTGCCACTCGGCCGCCGCGAAATCTAATGCGATACCGAACTTAGTCAAAAAGTCCATCCCGACAATGCACGACACCGCCAAATCCGGCAATACCCCCACGGTCATTTGATGACTTCGGCCCTTTAATCGCATCGGCAAGGAAACGTTGCCCTGAATGGCGGTTATTTGACCGTTCGCCATACGGATACGCGCTCCGCCTTCGCGCGCGATCGGCAGACCTAGGCTTTCCACAATCCGCATTCCCTCGCGACCGATAAGAGTGCGACTCGATTCCGAGTCCACCAGCGCTAACATCGAACGCGCGCCTACGCAAATTTTAAAGTATTGGAGGGGCGGTAACTCGGTAGGCTCGAAGGTAACAAATGAATGCGGGAGCGTCTCCGCCGCGGTATCCACGGGTCGGGTCATCGTTTCGAAATTTGGGGCCGTAGGGACCCGTCCTACGAACTCCCTCCCGCGTTTCCCGAACACGCCGGGCAAGTCCTCGTGGTAAATCCGCGCTTCCCGCACCGATAACAGTGGGTCTGTTGAGCCTCCCTACAATTCCGTGCGCGATGTCCCGTCTTTTCGCAGTTCCAACACTGCATACTCGCGTCTCCTACCCCGATTCCCGCCGCGGTATCCGTGACCGTTGGGCTCGCGGGAGCGGCAGGGCTAGTCGCGGTCGCCGCAGGTTTCGCGGTTCTCTTCCTACTTCCGGTTTTGCGGCCCACCGCCTCCCCGGTGGCGACAGTGATCGGAGTTTTCGGCTTCCCTTTTGGCGCGTGGTACGCCAAATCGGGGAAGATAGACTGTTCCGGCGGTAACGGTGCCCGATAGTACTTGTCCGCGAGTAAACTACGTTCCACCCGCGTGGCCAAATCTTCTAAGGTGTGGAAATCGCGGAACTCCTGACGACGTATCGCGATCTGCAAGCGCGGTAACAAGTTCCGGTGGGCGAACGTTAATTGCTCCGATAAACTCCACGGGGGGTTCATTCGACCGAACAAAGCGCGCAAACACGTCAGATAGTCCGCGGCGGCCTCGTACTCCCCCTGAGTCCTCCGCAGGACCTCCTCCCGAAGCATGTATTGATAATCGGGCTCACCGAACCGGGCCCTCCACGCGCTTTCAAAATCATTCCAACTACGCCAGTTTTGACTTTCGAGCCGCACCCAATACAGCGCTACGTCCGACAAAAAAAGTGGCAAACACTTGAACAAGTCCGCGTCATCGATCGGAATAATTGCACGGGCTTCCTTTATCCGCAAAAGGAACGCCTCGGCATCGCTACCCCGCTTTCCCGAGAAGTGGAGGTTCCACTTCCGCATTAATGTATACGCCTCGGACGCGGATCCCCGCGTGGATCGTCTCTCCGCCGCGAATGGTACCGACTCGACGCGCGGGGGCGGCGGAAAGTTACCGCCTCGTTCCCCTGCGCCTTCTCGCTTCTGTTCGTAATTCGACCCTAATTCCTTTGATTCGAAAGTCAGACGCGACGGCTCAAAAGACGGGGCTCGGAAGCCCTTCGCGAATCGCACGACGCTCCTCAAGCCGGTCATCTAGGTATCGAGAAAACCTACCAACGCTTCGCCGTTTATTACTACTGGCCGAACTTGTTTCGAGACGTAACGAAACATGTTCGAACGTGCGATATATGCCAGCGAACGAAGGTAGAGCAGGCGAGTCCCGCGGGGTGGATGGGACGTCGAACAGTGGAGGGACCGTGGACCGCCGTTGCCGCGGATATCGTAGGGCCGCTGCCCGCAGTAAGGCAGGATATCAATATATATTAGTAATTCAAGACCTTTTTACTAAGTGGGTGGAAATCCGGGCGTTACGGGCGGCCACGGGGCCGAAAATTGTTCGACGTCCCATCCACCCCGCGGGACTCGCCTGCTCTACCTTCGTTCGTTGGCATATATCGCACGTTCGAACATGTTTCGTTACGTCTCGAAACAAGTTCGGCCAGTAGTAATAAACGACGACGCGTTGGTAGGTTTTCTCGATACCTAGATGACCGACTTGAGGAGCGTCGTGCGATTCGCGAAGGGCTTCCGCGCGAAGTTCTCGCAGCAATACTAACTTCCACAAAATTTTTCCGTTTTCTTAAGCGAGATCGCCCCACGTTGGGCGCCAAAATTTTGCGACCCGTTTTCCTTCGGTCTCGCCAGCCGAAGGGGCGCTGCCGCAAATTCACAAAGGACGGACGGTAGCACGGAGGTATCCGCGATAGACTTACTTTGAGGTATCTACGGTAACAGATTCTTTTCGCTAGATGTTCCGTATGGTCGCCAGGTGCGATTACGCGCACCACGTTTCGTCAATTCAATACACAAATATCTGTAGCCCGAACGCAAGCTCAGGGCGTCGGTTACGATTCGTTGTGAGGAGAGTAGGAGAGGGAGCGCAGCGCAATCAACACAAATCAAATAATAGATAACACTGTATTTCAGATGAAGGGATCAATATATATATATAGCGGAATCGAGCCGCCTCGCCGGCGACCGTCGCTCAAAGCAACGTCTCGAGCGCACGTTACCTTATTCGCAATCGCGCAGATACCGCATACTCTACTCGCGGAACGCGAATCACACACACACGATTCAGCCACGCACCTCACTCACACGAGTTAAACGCGAATCTCATGCTTTACAGGTCCCCGTACGCGGGGAGTACGTCCACGGCACGCGAGTCGCCGCCACGCAGATTATCACACACACGCACTCAGATTCACACACACACTCGGCTGCCCCGCTCGCGGCGTACGCTAAACGACAATGGATACGGCCATTAACCGGTAGACGCGAAACGACATACGGACGACACTTTACACGGTAACTATTCGATATACGCGAAATGATATCTACGACACACGCACGCGGTAAACTAATCGGTATATCTACGACACACGCACGCGGTAAACCAATCGGTAGACGCGAAATGATATCTATACGGCGACCATGCAATACACCCGTACTGATTTCCCCGGTGGGAGACCGCGACGATACCTGCATGCACCGGCGACACAAAGTATCCGCGGGACTCCCCTCGAGTACGCACCGCAATTCGCCCGCGCGCGAGAGCGCGGCGCAATACCTCACGAGGAGCGTTACCGCACCGCTCGCCCGTGGAATTTTCCCTGAACGGACGCGACAACGATACGCGACACTAATCGCGACTTTAACACACTGAACGCGAAATACCGGTAGTCCCGACACACTGAACGCGGTACGCTCATTACTACCTCAACGCAAGAAACATACACTCAGCGGTAATTAACGCAATATACGCGAGACAACGATAAACTCGACACAATGAACGCGATACGGTAAACATGATTTCGACACAAGAAACACGGAATGACTGTCGGCCGCGCAAGAGTTTTCGGGGAGGGCTTCACAATATCTTTTCCAGGCACGATCTCGGCCGGGCTCGCAAGCACAAAGTTATTTCCGACGAAAGTCGGTATCAGTAAAAACGGTATTCTAATCGGTAAGTGTTATTACTAAATAGTCTAAGGCCATGGCCGAGATCGAGCCAACGATAATACGGTAGCACCGGAGTGGAAATCTTACAAGTTTTCTGCTGTTCCTCGCTGCTTAGCCGGTTCGCTCTTTCGGGGCTGCGTTCTGGGGATGGCTCCTCGGTTAGCGCTCGCTCGACAGTGAAGAGCGGCCGGCCCGGCGAGATCACTTTGGGCCCCCGCGCATGCGCTCCATGCCTGCGATGTATCGTCCCGCCGATCCGTCGCGCGCGCTGCCGTGTTCGCTGCGCCGCTTCTAGTCCTTTCTGCCTGCCCGCGATCCTTTGAATCGGCTGCCATCATGTGGGCCCTTCTCAGCTTTAGCCCGGCTGGCAGGCCATGGCTATGCTGCTCGGTGTCCATGGTGTCATTGGGGAGGCACCCGGATCGCTCACCCGCGCTGCAGTCGCGGTGTCGCGCCCCTCCCTGTGTGACGGTACGGCCCGGGGTGCAAGGTGCAAGGCATTCTGCGCGTCTCCGCGGCGGTAGGCCCCAGCGACTCGCCCGTCGGCCAGCCACTCCGCTCAGCGTTTCCCCAAGTCTTCTTCTCTCCCTCGTTGTGACATACGTCGTTACACCGGTCCTCCGTCGATCATTCGCTCCGGCACCACCTGTCTCAACTATAAAGCTCGCTCGCAGATTAATAAACCGCGAATAACCCTCCCGTACTCCGGTCGAGGCGCCATCCCCGACCTTCCCCTCGGCCGAGCTACCGTCTGGGCGGTGGACGCGACAATGTCACGTCACACGGTATATTATAAATACACTAGGACTAGGAGAGAGAGGCGTTAACGCCGCCAACAAGTCACGTGACAACGTCCTCTCAGTCCTCTGATTGGTTAAGATAATATAGCTCCTATAAGCAACTTTTCATTGACTGGCGTAAATCTGAGTCGCATTCACGCGACCTAACCTGTTGACGCTTCTTTCTCTTAGAGGCTCTCTACAGTCTACGTCTCTACCTGCAAGTATTGATATAGCTGTAAGCTGTAAGTACTGATATAGAAAAAGTAAAATATAACAAGTTTTGCAAAATTATAATTATGATATCTTTTTAATTCGATTGTGGATTAGTGCCTATTCTACAATTGCGTAAACGTAGGGTTGTAGGAGTAGGAGTAGTAGTAGTCGTGGATGTTGTACAACGGATCAATCTACAATAGAGTAAAGATACGTTGTAAACTTGATTACAGCAACCTGCAATCAGAGTGCAGTTTTGTGTTTCAAAACTTAGAGCAGTACTTTCTTCGTGTTCCATGATGAAAACGATGAAAACCAAAAACACACTACAATAAAAAGAATAATTTCCAACTTGAGATCTTGAGAGTTGTATCACGTGTATCTCGACACAGCACTCTGATTGGTTGGCTCTTACGTTCACATCTGTTGTAGTCGTGAAAGATGAAGTTCAACCATCTTCCACAACACGCTCAACCGGAAGTACCGCTTTACAACCACGCCTACAACACTCTTACAACCACTTACGACCACACTTACGCAATTGTAGAATCTTTAGTGTCATAAATTATGAATACGAAGAAAGCTAGAGCAAAGAGCGATGTGTGGAACCATTTTATAAAAGTGGACTCAACCTCTGCTCGATGTATTATTTGTACGAAAGTATTACAAAATAAAGGTAATACAAAAAATATGCACAACCACTACAAAAATGTACACAAAATGCACGCAAAATGAAATGCGTCAATGGACCAACGCTGCCTAAACGATCGAACATTTCAACGGAAAATTCTTAGAGTGAGAATACTGAGAACACAATGAAGGAGGATGAATTGAATAAAGTAACATCTGCTAATATCTCTTACCCTACATTGAAAATGCCAGGACGACGCACGCCATTGTTCCTTTTCCTTTCCTAAATCCTGTCTACGTTTCTGGTATAATTCTCCTTTCCTCCACCTCTTTCTCTAGCCTTTTAGCCAAGATTGCTGCGTTTATTTTGTAGCTCGTATTCATTAAGGTCACCCCTCTGTAGTCTTGCGCTTCTTTCCCTTCTCCTTTCTTCACTATTGGTACTATTATACCTTCTTTCCAATCTTCCGCTATCTCTCCTGTCCTCCACGCTGTATCGCACACCTCCCATATTTTTTCTTTTAACCTCTCGCCTCCGTGTATCCATACCTCATTTGGCAATCCATCCGTACCTGCCGCTTTCCTCTCTTTCATCTCCTTAATTACCTCTTCCACTTCCTCTTTTCTTATTCCCTCTTGCTCCTCCTTTCTCCCACTTTTTTCCTTTCCTTTCCTGCTCTTTACCTGCGGCTTCACTTTAACTCCTTCTAGTAGTTCCATAAAATTCTTGTTCCACTGGTCTTCCGTTATTTCCTCGCACACCTCTTTTCTACTTTTCCTTTCTCTATTTATAAATCTCCATACCTGCTTTTCATTAGTTGCCTCTCTCGACTCCTTCATTAGCCTCTCTTTTTTGTTCTTTTTCCTTTCTTTTATTTTTTCCTCGTATTCTTTCTTTTTCGTGATATACCCTTTTTTATCACCTTCTCCTTTCCTCCACTTACTTAGCCTGCTTCTCGCTTCCCTCCTTAGAATAGCGCAATCTTCGTCCCACCATCCGTCTTTTCTCTTTAAACTCTGATCATCTCTTATTTCCTTCCATTCTGCAGCATAATTTACTGCATTTTTTATTTCTTCCATTATATATATATTTCTTCTATCCCCGAACCTTCTATTCTCTCTTCCTTCATTCTCTCCTTATATCCTTCAACTCCCTCCTTGGACCAGTTTATTACTTTCTTGACCCTTTTTTTTCTCTTTTCTTCTTTTCCCTGTCTCTTTTACCCTTATTGATATTGGTTGATTATCAGAATCAATAGCGTCTCCTATTTTTATCTCCTCCGTTTTCTCCCAAATTTCCTGATTCCCAATTATATAATATATTACAGTTTCACCTCTCCCTCCTATAAACGTATATTCCCCTTCCTTGTCTCCTTTTGTTCCGTTTAGTATTCCAAGCCCTTTTTCCTCAACGAACTCTAGTAGTTTCCTTCCCTCTGTATTTATTTCTTTATCCTTCGATTTCCTTCTTTCTCCCATTATCTCTGCTAATCCTCCTTCTTCTCCTGTTCTTGCGTTGAAATCTCCTCCTATTATTATTTGTTCCCCTACCCCACCGTCATTTGTGTATTCCTTTAAAATCTTTATCTTCTTTTCTATATCGTTGCTCACGTAAACCGTTATTATTCCCCATGTGCCCTCCTCAGTTATTGCTGTTCTTTCTACTATTCCTTCTTCTTCCCTCTCTGCCTTTCCATCCGTGGCTATTTCTTTTTTAACGCCTGTAATTATTCCTCCTTTTGCTCTTCCTTTCTTCCTTTCTTTCACTGCTGATTGACATTTCCACACAAATTTGTCCGATAACCTTCTTTTTACCTTACACCATTCCTTTTGTTCTATCCAAGTTTCTATTAGGGCTATTATGTCCCAGTTTTCTACCTCCTTCCAGAATTCATCGCTTTTCCTCTTTAGTCCAGCTATGTTCCAGAAGCCTACAGTCATGCTGCTCACATTTTTCTCCTTTCTCTTGCTTCCTTTTTGCCCTCCTTCTCTCTTCTCCCTTCTTTTCCTCTCGCTTATTACGTTTACTTATATATATATATATATACATATTATATGTACTGTCACGGCTTTTTGCACGCGGGCGCAAGCCGGATCAAAAGGGGACGGTAGAGAGTCAGGTGTCAGGCCTCTCAAATTGGTCCCTCGCACGAAATCTCTTGACTCGCGATATAAACTATTGGGCGCCAGACGCGGCAAATCGCGTCCACTAAATACAACGATCCTCAAATAATTTATCACGACAACTCGAATGCTTCAATTCGCAAAAATTCGCCAAAACGCAAGTAATGACTCACGAAAGCTCCAACTTAATTATTCGTGCGAAGGCCGACCAGCTCGACCTAACGGTAGAGGGGCAGGGCAAGGCAGGGCAGTGCAAGAGGACGACGGGATAACGGCTAAATAATTCGCCACAGGTAGAATATAATAAAAATAGATGATCGTTTATTACTAATATCGGGTAATGGAAGTGGTGAAACAGTGGTTTAATAATAGTAATTTTAATAATAATATTTAAATTGATCTGAGGAATAATAACAAAGTTAAATGAGGCAATCGCCCCCGCCTATCGAACTGTAATCAAGTTCGTTGACAAAAACTAAAAAAGAACGCGAAGTAAGATCAAGCGCGAGCGTACGCGATGAATAATACGCGACAACGAGTAACGTAAGATCAGACGGAAAATATATTGGAATTTATGAAACTGTTGAGTGACTAAATTATAATGATCTCTGGATCGTTACGGAACAAACCAAGAACTAAACAATGAGATCTAAATGACATTCGCGATATCTCTCGCAATCAAAACGTAATTCGGCAAATAATACAATTAATAACGCCACCGACGTCGACGATCAAGTATAATTTCTGCGTGCGCCAAACGGGGCACGACCACGTACTCTTGCGAGATTAACTCGCCCAAGAAACAGATAATCACGCTGGGAACGCAATAAATCGCTATCAATTAGCCTCGGAGATTCAACTCCGGTCTACTAGGTTCTGTTCTGTCGTCAGTGGTTTTTACGCCGTTTCGACGTGAGCTCTTTGCACGCGCGACGCAACTACGGGCGCAATAGAGCACGCAAATCAGCAAAATATTCCGTAATTTAACAATAACGCGAGAAAGGTTCCGGATAACGCGAACGACAGTCGAAACAACGCAAAAGATAGACCAGGGTAACGCAAAGTTAATATTCCGACTCAACCAATACCCCTGAATAATATCCGACGCAAATCTAATACAAAATATCAAACGCGAATAATAACGCAAAACTAATACGCGGTAGCAAACAACGCAAACATAATATCCTTAGTATCGCAATTGATAATTATCGCAATTAAGATCGCCAATAATAATACTAAATAAGGTCGCAAGTAATACACAATAATAGTGGAAATAATCCAAAAAACGCGAGATAATATTCGGACGCGACTCTGATACACGAGAATATCGAACGCGAACAACAGCGCAAAACAAATACGCGGCAGCGAGAAACGCAAGAGACTAGGCAAACGATACAAATAGTAACGCGAAAGAATATCGCAAATAATAACGCGAAGAAAGAGCACAAATAACAACGCGAAAGAAGATCGCGAAATAAGATCGCAAACAATAACGTCAAATAATTACAACTAATAACGCGAAATCCTATAACGAATAATAACGACGAATTTTATTGCAAATCGTAACGCAGACTAATATCTCTAACGATTACGCACAATAATATCATAATTAATAACGCCGAATCATGGCGATTGATCACGTAAAAGAATATCACAAACAATAACGCGAAATAATATCGCGACTAATAACGCAAAATAATAACACAATTAATAACGCGAAATAATCTCGTGACTAATAACGCAAAATAATCACAAATAATAACGCAAGATAATATCACGACGAATAACGCAATATAATATCGCGAAACGATACCGCAAGTAATACGATGGGGTAGTGTCGCGAATAATATCTCCAGAGGATATCGGGAATGATAGATCCCGAGCGGCACAACTAACAAAGCCCAGGAACGCGGCACGGAAATTATACGCAGCGAACAACATGCAAAAACACGCGGTATGCGGGCGCGACGTGACTCGCACGCTGGGGCGCGGCGGCGGAGGCGCGAGCGCGAACGCGGGTACGACTCGGGACGGCACTACGCAATCGAAAACGCCAAAAAGGGTCGAACTCTAACGGAACGCGAGCAGATACGAGTCCACGTCACACTCAACGCGCACTCAAAGTCGGTCGTAAGAACGCCGGACTTCACCCGGTACGCGAGCAGATACGAAGTTACGCCACACTCAACGCGAACCCGAGGACGTACACCATACACGAATCTAATACGCGGCCACTCCCGTATGCCGTCCGCGCGAACGCGATATCTCGCCCTTCGGCCCCGCCGAAGGTCGCCGCACACGCCCGCGATCACGATCTCCAAGGGGGTCGTTACGCGACGCGAATCCGCGATGCCCTAATCCCGCACACACAAAGCTCGCGCGATCGCCAAGGGGGCCCTCCGCGCTCGATGCCGATCGCTACCGCGAAATCACTAATATGCTACGCCGTGCACGGCGAGCTGACACCAAATTCACCAAACACGCGAGTCGGCAACGAAACGCGAACGCGACCCGACGGCTTTCCCGTGGCTGTACAACAAACAATAATTCGGGCAACCTCACCGGCACTCGATTTGGCTCCTTCGATCGGATACCCTCCACGGGATGGCTTCCTCGTTTCCAAACTCGGACTTTCTCGCGGCAGACAATCTCGCGTAAGCACGACCTGACTCGGCGAGGGGGCAAACCGAAAGAGATCGTTCCTTCGGTCGCTCGATTGCGGATCGACGACGCGCCCCACCCCGGGGGTGCGTACGTCTGTGGCGCGATAGCGCGGGTCAATCGGGATCGATCCCGCAAGTACGCTGCGACACTTCGCGTAACGGTATCTCGCGTGATCCGTTGCGGGGTGCCTCGTGACTCCGCGATAATCAATCGATGGGGTGATCGGTGAAAGCGGGTCGGACTCCCCGGTTCGCCTCACGGCATCTCCGCCGCGGGGACGTCCCTCCTCGTGACCTCCAGGTCGGAGTCGTAGCCGTTTTGGCGGTTACGCCGCTTCACGGCGTAACGCCGTCGTGGCGGGGTCGTTCCGCCCTCCCGCATCCAGAGCGCCGGGACCGCTCCCGCCTTCACGCCGGGATCACGCGGTCGAAGTCTTGCCCCGCTTTCCCCTGTGCGTGGCCCGCGACGATCCTCCTTTCCGCACGGCCGAATTCCGGAGCGTCTTTCGCCCCTAGCACCGCTTCTCCTCCATGATGCCCGCCAGGTCGCTGCCGATGATGTTCTCGCCGGTGGATTCCGGCGAGGTGCCGCGATTACAGAAAATAATAAAAGAAACAAAAAAAAAGATAATTAATACGCAATTAATTAACTACGAGGCCCCCTGGAGATTTCGCGTTGCTCTTCCGGCTCGCCCCCGAGCACAATTCCGCGCCCCGTGGCGGCGGCGGGGACGCTGCAACGCGCAGCGGAGCTGCCACGTCACAGTACATGTATATATATATATTATATTATGAGATATATGTATATCAGATTGTGACTCTGAAGTTACTCATTAATTTCTAATTTCTAAACACTGTTAGTCAATCGTAAAATTATTATAATTTGGGGGAAATAATTTAAATTAAAATATTTATTTTTCCTCAATATTTTTTCTTTTTTTGGTGTATTAATAATTTTTGGCATATTTATTTGTATAGAACTTTTCGAAGTTTTTAAAGAAAAAACTTCTTAAATCTAATTCACCGTTTAGAAGTCAGACGACTGTTAGATGAACAGTAAGATAAACTTAAAAGCGTGTTAATTTTAGTCTTACAAGGAAGGGCTCAGTCAATCGTTTCCGAGATATTTTAATAATAAATATAACGTTAAAAGGAGAGAGATCGCCGAAATGGTGTTTATTAAAAAAGATAACAACACTATTAATTTACAGAAGGACACTGACAACCTTCCGGTCATATATGACAAAATAATAAATTTAATGTAAGCTTTTTCGGTTACCTCTACCTTTGTTTTTCACTTACAAGGGAACGGTCGGAAGTGTCCCTACCCGATTTAGATGGGCTTTGGATATGTTGTAGAGCATCAAAAAATATTAGACTCCTATTTTTTTGGGGGGGTTTATTTCGACGTTTAAGGGTTGAAACAACCCCTTGAAAATAACGGATTTTATAATTTTTAGCGAATATCTTCGAAAATATAAGGCGTATGAAAAAGAGTTTCATACAAAAGGTTTATGGTTTTTTATGCTCTTTACAATGGCGTAATTACATTTTTCAAATATGTCAAATTTTTTAATTTAACCCCACACCCACCTATTATTTTTGCAAAATATAACAATTTTTTCAACGCAAAAATTTAAGAGCATCGAATGCCAAATACATCCATGTATACTTTTATTATGATACCACCATTCAATTTTTGGGAAGACGAGATGATATGTAGTATAGGCGTCGCGCTGTAGGTAGGTGTTGCGTTATTTCTGTTCAGTTGCGCTGTACGCTTAATAATTTCCATTTGTGCATATTTTCTCATACTACAATATATATTATATACTACGACATAATATGCGATAAAAGTCCAAGCAGAGGAAAAGATATCACGTCATCCGAAATTCAAATGGCGTGTGCGCAAAACAGTGTTATAAATACGCGTCGAAGTAAATCAACAACCAAAGTTCACGCATTTGATTATCATTTGCTCGTGTCATAATTCCGGAAAGGAACTACATTGACATATACATATACTTTTAATCTATACATTTAAAGAAATAATGCTATTTGTTGATCTTTTTTTAGCGGGGGTTATTGTGGTGAGATGTTAGAATTCGAGGATTTATGAATATTGAACATAGACGGTGGGTTTGGTATTATCCAAGGCTGAATCGTAAGGCGAACGAGCATATTTGGAGAGGCACTGAAGATATTTACAATCTGCAAATTTTATTCAATATGCGGACATATGTAGAGGAAATATGGTAGAAAAATTAATAAAAATAGTAACAGTAATAAATTAAAAATACAAATTACAAAGTTTATTTCTGTATGTGTTTATTTTTATAATATTGGGTAATAATATTATGTGTAGACGAATAATATCGAGTCACAATAAAATATAATAAACTTTTTTAAACGTCGCCAGTAAATGATTAACAAAATTGTAGATTGTAAGACGACTCATGTATTAATAAATCAGAGCAGAATTTTTAAATTAATCAGTACATAAACATATGATATATGTAAGTTACATTTATGGCACATATTCGTCGCAAAGATGATGATCATGAAAAGAATGTGTTATACAAAGCGATTTTTTGCATCAAGAACAAGTAATTATTCGATTTCCTACAATACTATCTTATCTTACTTTATGGCATCGGACGTCCGTGTCCGCGCCCGACGGAATGATCAACCTGCAATCTTTGCAATAATTGCCTCAAATCACCCCGACCTCGGCCACCTGCCGTCGAAGCCACGGATAGCACCCTCGCCATAAAGTCATTGCGACCCGGACGTCTTACGTCCTCTCGCTCCAATTGGCGAACGTGTCGTTGGGCTCGGCCACGAAAGTTAAAATTGTAGACAGGCGCAGCACACACCCCTTCCGCAGCTTTCTCAAGTTCGAGAGGTTGTGCTACGTCTGGCAAATCTGAGCCCATTTTTGGCGTAAACTAACACACTAACACATAAAAACTATAGCACAAAAAACTAGAACACAAACGACTGTATACCAGCGGGCGACAGTCGATTTATATAAATGAATACGCACTTTATAATTAATGGAGTGGTTTTTTATGTTAGGTTTGATACCGTCTCTTTTTTTCTCTATTTCTTGATTACAAAAGGTATGCGAATTAAAAATTAATTAATTCATCAAAACTGAATAATAATTCTGCGTTTTGCGTGTGTGATGACAATAGAGAGACAGCAGTACAAAATATTGAAATATTCTGATACTCTGACAAGGGGGTAATCTGAAATTTGAAGCAAACAAAAAAAAATTAACTTCATTAACTAAAAATAATTTTAGTAGGTGCTTACAATCATGACATTTTATGAGCAAAAAAGATTATATAGTCACTAGCAAGACTGGTAAAGAATTGAGTAAGAGCTGAATAAAAAATTATATTAAATATTCAATATCAAAGGAAAAAGTAACAAGCGTAAGAACCAATAAAAGTTAAAAATAAAAATGCGCTTACATGTTCACAGAACGACAGCGTAAACACACAGTTCTTTACACTTCAAACTTACGATCTGAAATGCTTGCTTTCCGGAATTATGACACGAGCAAATGATATTCAAATGCGTGAACTTTGGTTGTGATTTACTTCGACGCGTATTTAACACTGTTTTGCGCACACGCCATTTGAATTTCGGATGACGTGATATCTTTTCCTCTGCTTGGACTTTTATCGCATATTATGTCGTAGTATATAATATATATTGTAGTATGAGAAAATATGCACAAATGGAAATTATTAAGCGTACAGCGCAACTGAACAGAAATAACGCAACACCTACCTACAGCGCGACGCCTATACTACATATCATCTCGTCTTCCCAAAAATTGAATGGTGGTATCATAATAAAAGTATACATGGATGTATTTGGCATTCGATGCTCTTAAATTTTTGCGTTGAAAAAATTGTTATATTTTGCAAAAATAATAGGTGGGTGTGGGGTTAAATTAAAAAATTTGACATATTTGAAAAATGTAATTACGCCATTGTAAAGAGCATAAAAAACCATAAACCTTTTGTATGAAACTCTTCTTCATACGCCTTATATTTTTGAAGATATTCGCTAAAAATTATAAAATCCGTTATTTTCAAGGGGTTGTTTCAACCCTTAAACGTCGAGATAAGCCTAAAAAAAAATAGGAGTCTAATATTTTTTGATGCTCTACAACATATCCAAAGCCCATCCAAATCGGTGAGGGACACTTCCGACCGTTCCCTTGTGAGTCTGGTGGTCCGTTGTCATCTGAGGTGAACGCACCATCGAACACCACACTTGTTAATATGACTCTTATATATCTTTTATACCATTCGACACACAAAACATGTAAGCGGTGCTCTCTTTGCTACTTTATTATAATTCTTATTATAATTTTTCTGCATTATACTTTAGCTCGTAAATTTTTTTGTATTTTAGTTCGTAGACTCATTGCTGCCACATTGTGTACTGTAAGGCGCTTGCGGTCAGCTACAGGTTAATTTAAGACCCGCGGGCGATGACCAGGCCTCAGGGGTAATGTCAGGATAGGAAGCGGTGGCCGGGAAGTGAACAGACCCTCGGTTAACAGAACAAAGACTCTTTATTCGCGCTCTCGTACAGAGATGTTACCGCGACTATGGTCGGTGACGAAATACCTGCGTAGCCGTTGCTACCGGTACGCACTTCGGATATGCGCGCCACGATGTATTACGAATCAGCCAATGGCCGCTCAGGGCGTCGCTGGTGTTGTTACGCGAAGCGCTGGGGTCGATCGGGCGCGAGGCGCGCAAGCCGGATCGCCGCGGTGGCGTTGCACTCGCTAACGTGGGAAGCGCGGGAGATTTGAATGCTGGGCGCGACCCGCTCTTACGTTTACAGCTTCGGCCATTCCTGACGGGGCGTTCGTCCTCGAACATTTTACAATAAGTGTTAGTACAAAATATTGGAATGATTGAAATCGAAAGAAAAATTACAATTAGTAAACCGAAATCTGAAAGGTTATATAATTCAAAATGAAAATGAACAAAATTTGAAATCTTAAATAAATGTAAATGCAAAATTGCAAAACGAAATTATTTGCACAATAAATTGACTTAAAGCTAGAATACAAAAATTCGAGCTGTGTAAAATATAAAAGATATGTTAGTAACTTATGAACTAAGTGACATCTGACTCGCAAAAATCAGAGTAATTCTGTCGTTTTGATAGCGTTGTTTTATCTCGAGATAGAATGAATTGACATGAAATAATAAAATCAATCATCTTCTTCTTCCTCCTCACTTTCAACTATGTCTCTGGGCTCCGGGACTGGTAGCCACTTCTTCATTCTATCTGGGGATAGTATTGAATTATATGGTTTTTGAGTGTAATTGTAACCTGGTATATCCGTGACTACATAACGGTTTTTATCAAGTACTTTCGCAATTAAGTAAGGACCTCTATACGGCGGTTTGATTTTCTTTTCATCGCCGGGTTTTAATCTGTCTCTAATGAATATGTAATCACCTTGCTTATATTTGGTCGGTTTCTTATGTTTCTCGTCGTAATACATTTTGTTGTAATTCTTAACGTTATCGGTCGCTTGTAAAGCTAATTCACGACTTTTCTCTCGCTCGGCAATATAATCGAGATCATATTCTGCTAAATTCTTAATGAAGTTAATTAACTCTGTGTCGGGGTGTTGTTTTAACTCATAACCGAATAATATTTTCGACGGTGTCGCTTTTAATGACGTGTTATACGTATTGTTTATTGTATATTGGACCGCTGATAATTTATCACTATATTCTGACAATTCTTCGTCTATTCTAGTTAAGGACGATTTAACAAATCTATTTATTCGCTCGACTAAACCATTCGCTTGAGGTTGTGCTACTGCAACTAAACGGTGTGAAATGTTTCTTTCTTTTACAAAATTGCTAAATTCGCGTGAGGTAAATGCGGTACCTCTATCTGAGACAATAAGTTTAGGATAACCTACAATATCAAAAATATTAATTAAATGTTTGATCGCTTCTTTGGATCCTGTGGATTTAGTAGCGCATAACCAAGTATATCTAGAAAAGGCGTCTACTATAACGAAAATGTGTTTGAATCCTTCTTGTGAGAAAGGACCACAATGATCGATGTGAACGATCTGTAATGGCTGATCTGGAGTATCAGTAATCTGCATTTCTCCCTTTCTGGCATTGGTTGAAACATTTGAAATAACACATTTTAAACAATTATCAATATAAATTCGAACTTTTTTACGTACAAACGGAAACCAATAAGTAGTTAAAATTCCTTGGATTGTTTTATCAAATCCACAATGAGACATATCATCATGATAAATTCTAATAATATTTGATGTCATTGCGTCTGGGACTACTAAAAGATTTTTATCCTGACGTTTTCTGAAAAGTAAACCATTAATTAATGTGTAATACTCGTCATCTTGAGTTTCAAGTTTCTCAATAATAGGTCTGAGTTTTTCATCTTGAGATTGTCTAAACATGAGTTCTTCTATTAATGACATGGGGTCAACATGAGCTACCATTCTACTTAAAGCATCTACATGTTGCATTTTCTTACCCTCTCTATGAACAATAGTGTAATCGTATTCTTGTAATCTTAATGTCCAACGGGCTATGCGTGGATTAAGCTGAGATTTCTTTAAAGTATAAACTAAAGCATTACAATCGGTAACTATGGTAAATGGTATACCGGTGAGGTAAATTTTAAATCTTTCTACTGACTCGACAATGGCTAATGTTTCTAACTCGAAACTGTGATAATTAGCTTCTGCTTTGTTCGTTGCTCTGCTAAAGTATGCTACTGGGGCAAACTTTTTATCATGTTCTTGTAATAAAATACCTGCGATAGCTATGCTGCTCGCATCAGTGTGTAATTGCGTAGATAATTTAGGATTATAAATTTTCAAGACTGGTGGTGAAATAAGTTTCTCCTTTAATGTATTAAAGGCAATGAGACATTTTTCATCGAAATTAAATGTTGAATCTTTGCGAAGTAAATTATGCAATGGTTTGGCAATTAACGCGTAATTCTCAATGAATTTACGGAAATAACTTGTGAGCCCTATGAACTCTTGAACTTTTTGTTTTCTGTGAGGAACTGGAAAATCTTTAATTTTTTGAATGTGTTGAGGACTTAGTTTAATACCCTCCTGTGATACAATGTATCCTAAATATTCGATAGATTTTTTAAGAAACTTACACTTTTTCCAATTTACTGTAAATTGATATTTTTTGAGAACTAGTAGTATCTCTTTTAAAATTCTTAAATTTTCCTCAACTGACTCCGTTGCAATTAGTATATCATCAATGTAAACGAATACAGAACCTTCTGTTATCCATTTCTTTAATATCTGAATTAACCTTTTTTGAAACTTCTTTGAAGCTTTACAATATCCGAAAGGTAACCTTATAAATTCATATTGACCATCTGGGGTTGCAAACGAAAAATATTTAGTTGAATCTGGATGTACTTTAATTAGGTAAAAGCTGTCTTTTAAATCTAGAACAGTGAAAACTTTTTTGCCGTGTAATCTTGACAGATTATCTTCGATTAACGGGAAAGGTGAATGTTCTCTGTGAATTCTTTCATTCAATGGTCTTAAATCAACGCATAAACGAATTGAACCATCCTTCCTTTTTAACCGGAACGATTCTAGCACAATATGGAGATTCACTTTCTTGAATAATACCTCTAGCTAAGGAATCGTCTATTATTTTTTTAATCTTTTCGCGTTCTGACCAGGCTAATCTTCTGGGTGCATACGCGTACACAAAATTATCTTTTAGTTTAACTTGAACGGAGAAATCATCTTCCGTTAAGGGGACATTAGCATTTTTAACTTCTTGAACGATTGACATTAGGTTGTCTTTTGCTGAATTATCAAAATCGATTGGAACGTTTTCTAGCAACATGTTAGATTTATCACTACAATTTTCTATAGCTTGTACGGATGCTACTTCCGAAAATAATTTAATCCTCTCTTCGCGTTCTTTCGACGAAAGGCTTATGGCTACTAGAATTTTATGTTCTCTTAGGAAATCACAATCTATGATGACATCGACCGATAAGGACTTGTCATCAAGTACATGAAATTTAATTTGACTTGTAACATTTGGCAAAACTTCAAGTTTGATGGTAGAATCTATGCTACCCTTAATATTGATTGGCATGTTATTAACCGCTTTGTATGAACTAACGGGTTTTAAAATTAAATCATTTGGAAAAAATTTCTCAAACGCTGACAAAGAGATAAATGAAATAGGACTACCGGTATCTAATAACGCGGTTGAGTCGCATGAAAGGTTATTAATATTTAGTACCTTGAGAATGTTGCTATCAGTAACTATCTCGTTAGAATTATTTTCTCGCACAAACGCTACTCTTTCTGACTTGGATGAGTCAACATCGGCGGTTGGTGTCTCTACGATGGTAGCGACTGGTGTACTCGTGGACGTCGGCTTGGCTGACTGCTCTCTCCTCTTCAGCTTTCGACACTCCTCTCGTGTGTGTCCTTTGAGTTTGCAATAAGAGCAAAAGCTGTCCCTTGCTTCTTTCTGGGATTGATCCTTGACCGAAGGCTCTTGCTGTGGTAACTTGTCTGATTTGGACTTGTCATATTTGTCTTTGGAAAACTTGGGTTTGAATGTCGGTGATTTTTTCTGACTGGGTGGACGACAAGTGAGCGTAACATGATGCATTTGCTCCAAATAATCATCCAATGAGTCAACTTTAATGGACGCTGCTGCTGCTTTGAGAGACATGTCCAATATTCCACTGGTGATACAGTGACGTATATTTTCTTCACTTAAATTAAGCGGCTGCAGGATAGTGATGATACCCATAGCGTATTCTTGAAAACTTTCTTTGAAATGTAGCCATTTACGTGCATGGGCTTTTTCCATGACGTCTGTAAAAATTACTCGCCTTTTGAAGTGACGTAGGATAGCTTGTCTAAAGTCCGTCCAGGATCTACTGACTGTTCGGGGACTCAGGTTGAACCATTTCTGTGCACCTTTTGTTAACTTGGCGGTGGCAGCAGATAACATAGCTACTTGTGGTAATCCATGATCTTCCGCGATGCCTTCTAGACGGTCGATCCATGTTTCAACGTTTTCATCGTCAGTCCCTCCAAACGTGGGGATTTGCGAAATTAAAAATCTTGACGCGTTTGTCGATATTGACGTAAATTCTGACGCCTGTGTATTATTACTGTGTGGCGTTTGTGACGGACCTTGATTCCTCTCAAGACGCTCGAGCAATTTATTGACCATTTCCTGATGATGAAGGTTTTGTTCTTGCATCATCTCGTGGTGAACCCTATTTTGAGCCTGTTGCATGCTGTTCTGTTGTATTATCAAATCACAAAGCTTATTAACAACTTCTGAGGAGCCTAACACAATTGGTGGCGTGTCTCTGCCCGCCAAAGTGTGCGGTATCGTAGGCTCTGCTTCCTGTCGCTCCTGTGGCGACGAAGGTGAATCTTCCTCTGGCTGTCTCTGCGGTGAGGAAGGTCGTGATGTCGATGCTCTCACTGACGTCGACGATCCGAGCGCATCCTCTCTGCTCGAAACAATGCTGGATGTCGTCTCGATCCTAGCTCTCATTCTCTTCTCTTCCCATTTCTCTAGAATCATGTCTATACACAGTTCTCTTGTGTCCGGAATCTGCGTACAATTTAGTGCCCTTAATTCTTCTTGAAGACGCGCCAATGTGAAAGCGTCAAATTGCTTGCGGGGCATCATCTTAACTTGGCACCAATATGGCGGTGGAAAGTTACAAGAAGCGGTACTGATGCGTAGACCAATATGGCGTCGGAAAATTCCGATCACGCGGTGAGCTGATGCAATGGCGTCACTCGCGGACAAAACAAATATGCGAAAACGCAATATCCAAACCGGAACAATAAAGATACCGGGTGAAACCGATATCGTGTGCACAAAGAGACGGTTGCGTCGTTGCACAGATACTCGAATGAAAGGTCGCGCACAAAGAGACACGAATGCCGTTGCAAGAACTTTTGTTAGACCGGGTCCGAAAGGAAGCCGGGTAGACCGATATCACGCGCACAAAGAGACAAATACGTCGTTACGCGGATGCTCGGGTGGACCGATATCACGCGCACAAGGAGACGGTTACGTCGTTGCGCGGATACTCGGGTATATGCGTTGTGCACAAAGAGACACGAATGCCGTTGCACACGCTTTGACTGTATATCGCGCACTAAGAGACACGAATGCCGTTGCGCGACTCGAGGGAACGGCGTATTCCACTCGAACAAAACCGGGCTCGTTGCGAGATCCGGGTTAACCGAATATACGCTCGGCGTATGAAACAACGCGCACGAAGACGTTCACCTCCCCGGGTTTAACAGGGAAGGGACAAAAGAAATCCTCAGGTCGTTGCGGAGCGAATCGGAAGTTTCTGGAACACGAGGTGGAAAAATCCCGGAAGGCACGAGGCACTGATCCCACTTCTGAAGCTGTAAGGCTCAGAATGGGACACTGTAGAATCCTCTCGAAACACGAGCTGCTATCCTGCGGAAGGCACAAAGCACGAGGTGTGATCGCGTAAGGTGCGATGCGTGTAGAATCCTCGCGAAGGCACGGGGCTGGAATCCGGAAGGCACGAGGCACGAATCCCACTTCTGAAGCTGTAAGGCGCTTGCGGTCAGCTACAGGTTAATTTACGACCCGCGGGCGATGACCAGGCCTCAGGGGTGATGTCAGGATAGGAAGCGGTGGCCGGGAAGTGAACAGACCCTCGGTTAACAGAACAAAGACTCTTTATTCGCGCTCTCGTACAGAGATGTTACCGCGACTATGGTCGGTGACGAAAGACCTGCGTAGCCGTTGCTACCGGTACGTACTTCGGATATGCGCGCCACGATGTATTACGAATCAGCCAATGGCCGCTCAGGGCGTCGCTGGTGTTGTTACGCGAAGCGCTGGGGTCGATCGGGCGCGAGGCGCGCAAGCGCGGAGCGCCGCGGTGGCGTTGCACTCGCTAACGTGGGAAGCGCGGGAGATTTGAATGCTGGGCGCGACCCACTCTTACGTTTACAGTACAATGAAGTGTTTTGCAAGCGTTTAATGTAATGTATGCACTTGATAAGGACCGGATTCTCGGTTAAAACGCGTTGTGCTTTTTAAATAAAGACTGCCAGTTCGGTCGAAGTTAATGATTTTGTTTATTTTATTACTCACTGGCGAAGAAAAAGGATTTATCTATTTTAATACACACCTCGACCTAACAATGGTGTTTCATCATGACAAAGGATTTTTCAAGACTACCACCAGATTATACGGACACAACAACACTTTGTCCTTGAAGTCTTGGGTTAAAACCAACATCACGCTATGCACTGCCCTTCAAAAACTGACGTTTCTGTTTCGATGCAGACAAAACGACATTCTGCCACAACACATCTATAATCTTCGCTTCAACGTTTTCTTCAAATTGGACAGAGTGAACCACGAATACAACACACTTAACATTAAGTACCAAAAGAAGTTGTTAAATTTCGAAATTAAAGACATCCATTTTTATATAAACGTTTTACGCTCTAGGATCCGCGGTATTGAAAATCATCTTTTTCTATCTTTACCAGAACGCGTTGTCATTGATTTCTTTGAGCGTAACAATGAGAGTATTTCTCGCCATAACAACCGAACTAAACTTAAATTGATTGACAAATTTAACCATATTTTAATAAAACGTAACCGACTTAGTAATGTTTTTTCTAACGTTAATATGAACAAATGGATTGTTAATGTTAGTAGTAAACAAATTCCTGATTCCGTTTTGAAATTTCTCAGCTTAGGCGATAAATTTGGCCTGCCAATTAACTGTCGCGATAGAAATGACCGTTTCGACTCCGTTTTACATGTAATCAAAAGCTTCGAACTTAAGGGTCGGCAGGAGACCCAGGCAAACTCCGAATTGATATTGGAGACCTCGCGTGGTGGCAAGGCGAAACTCCGGTTTCAGTGTCACCAACGTTGAAAAACTAATTTCAGGTTCCATGTAGTGGTGTATGTCCGTATACGTACACACACCACTGAATTGCTTACGCGGACGCACGGATTCAGCAATACGGCCCGAAAATGCTTTCTGGCCGTCCGTAGCAGAAGGCAGTAACGTACCAAGTCTAACAAGCACCCGCTTTTTATAAATTACATATATTCTTATGCACACATGTGCGTAAATACATATTTTATTTGCTTTGATTGCTATCAGTGTCTCTTACAATTTAGTCAAATATTAGCCTTTAACATTGAACTGTTTTGCTGTAAAAAATAAAAATAAAAATTTCGAAAATAATTCATATCTTTTGATCGGCTTAACCGATTTTGATGAAATTTTAATATGTTGTAGATATCATTGAGACACATTTGTGGAAAATTCGGGAAAGATTTCTGATGACAGAAACATTGATAAAAAAAATAAATTAATGTTCTTGATTTTTTTCAGTCCCGATATCTTTCTTGTACAGTTACGAAAAAAATTTTCTAGAATCTTGGAGTAGTTTCCTATCGGACATAATTTTTTGGAAGCAATAAAATGGGTAGGTGGTACTTTTAAAAAATAAAGTATTTTTTTTATTTTTTTAAAATATGATATATATGCTTTTGGTACGATTACCATATATTTTATGTAGAATTTTGGGATAGTATTCTACAAAAAGTAATTTTTGCGAACCAATGAAATGTGTGAAAAGTACTTAAAAATAACAAAATCTTTTTTTTCAAAATTATCACAGCCTTTTGGTACTATCGCCATATTTTTGTTTAGAATCTTGGAATGGAATCCTACGACAAGTAATTTTCCGGAATCGATTAAATAAGTAAATGCAGGTACTAAAAAATAATGAAATAAAGTAAATTGAAATAATTATAAAAGAATAAACTATAATCGTATCAAATCTAATGTTTTTAATGAATTAGTACACATACACATACACGTATACATACACTCAAAATAATGGAGTACACATACACATTCGTTCACATAATCACTCTCATACTATTATTTACAGTTATATTCATATGGATGAACTAATCTTCATCACTATCTTCATTGATAGTAGGCGTGATGCCGTCTGTTTTAAATATATTTAAATATTAAATATATAATATATTAAATAAAATAAATAAAATAAATAAAAAAATAAAAATAAAAATAAAAAATAAAATAAAATAAAAAAATATTAAATATATAAGTACTAAATATATTTAAATATATTTAAAACAGCCGGCATATCACGCCTATTAACAATAAAGATAGTGATGAAGATTAGTCCATCCATATGGATATATGGATATATAACTATAAATAGTGTAAATAATAGTATGAGAGTGATTATGTGAACAAATGTGTATGTATACTTCATTATTTTGAGTGTTTGTACGTGTATGTGTATGTGTACTTCATTAATAAACATTTGATTTAATACGATTAAAGTTTATCCTTTTATAATTATTTCAATTTACTTTATTTTATTATTTTTTTAGTACCTGCACCTATTTATTTAATCGATTCCAGAAAATTACTTGTAGGATTCCATTCCAAGATTCTAAACAAAAATATGGTGATGGTACCAAAAAACTTATAATTTTGAAAAAAAATATTTTGTTTTTTAAAGTACCTTCTACCCATTTTATTGGTTCGAAAAAAGTACTTGTAGAATACCGTCTCAAAAGTCTAATTACATTATAAAACATTACATAACAAAATAAATATGGCAATGGTACAAAAAGCATCATAAATTTAAAAAATAAAAAAAATCTTATTTTTTTAAACTTCCGCCTACCTATTTTATTGGCTCGAAAAAATTACTTGTAGAATACTGTCTCAAAATTCTACATAAAATATATGGCGACCGCACCAAAAGCATATCGTATTTTAAAAAAAAGAAGAATACTTTATTTTTTAAAAGTACCGCCTACCCATTTCATTGCTTCCAAAAAATTATGTCCGATAAGAAACTGCTCCAAGATTCTAGAAAAATTTGTTCGTAATTGTACAAGAAAGATATCGGGACTGAAAAAAATCGAGAACATTTATTTATTTTTTTATCAATGTTTCTGTCATCATAAACCTTTCCCGAATTTTCCAAAAATGTGTCAATAATATGTACAACATATTAAAATTTCAACACAATCGGTTCAGCCGATTAAAAGATATGAATTATTTTCGAAATTTTTATTTTTATTTCTTACAGCAAAACAGTTCAATGTTAAAGGCTAATATTTGACTAAATTGTAAGAGACACTGATAGCAATCAAAGCAAAAAAATGAGCATAATCCGTGTGGAGGAACATTGACCCTTCTTATCCGGCTACGGCCTTTATTCTATCTTTATATAGGAAAATATACACTCAGTCTTAGCATCAGAGCAGAGGGTAACGCAGCTGATGAACAGTATTGATAACAAACTGAATGAAAATCTTAATTATTAATATCATTATGTTGTAATAATTAAGATTTTTATTCAGTTTGTTATCTATACTGTTCATCAGCTGCGTTACCCTCTGCTTGAAAGAGTTTACATAAAAAGTTCAGCGTTGGAAACCTCATATTATTCACAATTCTCAATTACTTGTTTTAAATCTACAGCTTCCTTTTCAGTATAGATTGATAGTCTAAAGTAATAGGTGATGGGAAAAAATCTGAAATTATTGCACTATCATGCAGAAACACTAAGAATTTAAAAATATATTTTTATGCATATTAATAGATATATTAGCAATCAGTCTAATTACAAAAGAAGGTGTACCAGATAATCTTCCAATTCCATTTCCATGAAATATATATATATATATATTATTAATGAAAATGGAATTGGAAGAGTTGATTAAGTTTTGTCTATTACAGCCACTTTTCAGATCACTTTTTTATTTTATATATTTGAATTTCTAAAATAATATAAGGGTGTATTTTTTGTGTATTTTTGCTTATCTCTCTTTTTAAAAGTGTTTTTATTTTTTAAATCATATTTAGTTCTTATTTGTTTAATATAATTTTACTGCTGCGTTTTTTAAATTACGCATTATAATCAATATTTTGCTTTTCTAATTTGACTGAAAATGTAAGTAGTCTTCTCTTATTTTGAGGTGTAAATTAAAATAAAATAAAAAATAAAAATTATGCTTATTTTTCATTTTTAGTGTGTGTATATACCTATGGGATGGATATAGTTAACTTGCGATTATAGGGCATCATAAATAATAACGTGTAGAAATATTATCACGAGAGACAACATCTGAAATTATAATTTGATTGCGAACACGATGAAAAGGATTGACTTTCACATTTGTGCATGCATATATATATATATATATATATATATATATATATATATATATATATATATATATGCATGTAATATGCATGACATGTAAAATGCTTGTAATGATTTTATGTTTTTTTACGATACAAAATATATATACATAAAATATATTGATTTTTCAATTTTTTTATTAATTTTCAATTATACATACACACACACACACACACAAATTATAGATTCTTCTTATTTTTCAAAATTATCTTTATTTTTGTTCATTCTTTACATAGGCATACATATACAAAAAAAATGAAAATAATATGATAGCCGGTTTTTGCTGCCATTATCTCTCAATATTTGCATCCGTGTGCTCACGTATTAGTGTTTGTACTTTGTACATGGACGTTACTACATATGCGATGTAAGAGAGATAAAGATGGAATGATGATCTCTTCTGTAAAGCAGTCAGTATGTTACCACGAAAATTTCCCCAGCATCTTAGATCTAGTGAGAACCGTAATAATAATATTTTAGTCAAAATATCGAATGAATCTTATTCCATTTAGGATATTCTTAATCAGTAAGTTCATCTGTAGAGCGCTAAAGAGCTCGATTTTGCATTTTTGCTCTTAAAAATATATAATAAATTAAATACGGACTCGCGCCTAACCCAACCTTACCCATTGCTAGCTGCCCATTCCCCCGTTTATTAAAAATTTTTATTTTTACCTTTTTTTCATAAAATAGCTCTTTAGCGCACTACAGATGAGCTTACTGATTAAGAATATCCTAAATTGAATAAGATTCATTCGGTATTTTGGCTAAAATATTGTTTATAGCGAATCCGTAATTCCAGGCCGGCCGATAGGCGTCTCCACCGTGTCTCCTGCCGACCCTTAACAGTCACAAAATATCTAGTGAGAGCGCGAATGAAACACGCTTGTCAATTTCCAACGTATTGCAAGGGTTTCTTACTGACAAAAAACATATTAATCACGTTGATAGGTATATTTCTGACTCTTTTGACAAATGCAAAAAATTCTTAAAAAATAACGACGACCTTTTGGTCACAAAAGCCGATAAAGGCCAGGTTACCGTCGTCATGGACAGAAGTACATATATAGACCAAATGACTGACTTACTCAATGACCAGACAACATATAAAAAACGTAATGATGACCCTATCAAACGCTTAGCAACCAAACTTAATAGTTTAGTTCGCTCATGGTATGATTCTGAAATCATTGATGAGCACACTTTCAAAAAATTACGCAGCACTTGTGGCAATTTACCCAGATGCTACGGACTACCAAAGATCCATAAAAATGGCTTTCCACTGCGTATTATTGTCTCCACTGTTGGTAGCCCATTATATAATATCGCTTGTTTTCTCCACAAAATTTTAAATGATTCCATTCCTAAACCGCGTTCGTTTATAAAAGACAGTTGGTGTTTTGTCGAGAAAATTAAAAATTTGAAAATCCTGCCTGATGAAATTCTTATTTTACTTGACGCCACTTTTCTTTTCACCAACATCCCAAAAGAGCTTGTCATGAAAGGCATTGAAAAACGATGGTGTTACGTCTCCACAGCCACCAATTTCACCTTACAACAATTTTTGTACGCAATTGATATTGTCCTAAGCTCCACTAGCTTCTGTTTTAATGGCATTATCTACGATCAAATCTTTGGTAGTCCTATGGGCTCTCCTCTTTCCCCAATCCTTGCTGACATAGTGATAGACGACCTCGAAACACATTGCCTCAAACTATTAAGTTTCACCGTCCCCATTTTCGGGAGATATGTTGACGACATCTTTGCAATTATCCCACGGAATAAAGTAAATGACACGCTTGACGTTTTCAATAACTATCACCCGCGGCTGAAATTTACGTGAGAAACTGAGACCAATTGCTCGATCAACTTTTTAGACGTGACTGTTATTAGATATGGCGAAAACTTGTTAACAAACTGGTGCAGGAAACCCACCTTCTCTGGACGATACATTAATTTTTATTCAAGCCACCCCATTAACTACAAAGTCAATGTTGTATCTAATTTAGTCGACCGAGCGATTTTACTATCTAACGAGCGCTTTCACGAGTCAAATATCTGCGTTGTTAAAGAGATCCTTTCCGACAATTGTTACCCGACAGATTTTTGTAACAAATATATAAACAAAGACTAAGGCTCTTAAAACACGGTGATTCGGTAAACGACAAGGTACACATAGTGAGACATCCCATTACCATCCCGTACATTAAGGATTGTAGCGAGAACATTTGTAAGGCCCTGAGAAACAAAGGGTTCGACGTGGCCTATACTGTTCCTAAAAAACTCGACCGCATTATCAAAAGAGGAAAAGATAGGTTGGAAAATGTTAAGCGTATGGAGCTTATTTACAAGATTGACTGCCTTAATTGCGAGGCATGTTACATCGGACAGACCAAAAGAAATTTGGAGACTAGAATCAAAGAACATTGTGCTGATATCAAAAAGCATCCCAGCAAACATTCCGTTGTTAGCAAGCACAAGACCTCTTGCAACCACGATTTTAATTGGTCTAGTCCCAAAGTTCTACACAGTGAAAAACACTTTAAAAGGAGAGAGATCGCCGAAATGGTGTTTGTTTGGGTTTGAATGAGGATCACTGGGATCACCTTGTCAGAAGGCTCGACGGTGAAGCGGGCACTCTCAATAATCACTCGCGAGTATAAACAGTCAAGTTATACAGGGTGTCCCATTTTAATGTCCCACCTCAAATAACTTTCTTATTTTTGATTGAAGAAAGAAATGTTTCAGACAAAAGTTGTATGGTTTCGTGGAAGACATAAGATGGTGCCATTAGTTTGACCTTGAATAGTTGCTTGAAGGACACGTGAAGGTGACCTTCAATTTCTTAAGTGAAACCACCTACTTTTCATTACATATTCTTCTAGCTTACATCGAGGGCTTTCCAAAACAATTAAATATCTTTTCGTTAAGTACTTTTTAAGTTATAAGGCAAGATGAAAAGCACAATCCGGCCGGTCAAAGCAAGATGAAAAGCACGATCCGGACGGTCAAGGCAAGATCAAAAACACGATCCGGCCGATCAAGGCAAGATGAAAAACACGATCCGACCGGTCAAGGCAAGATAAAAAGCACGATTCGACCGGTTAAGGCAAGATGAAAAGCACGATCCGGCCGGTCAAGGCAAGATCAAAACCACGATCCGGCCGGTCAAGGCAAGATCGGGTCATGTGTACAATTATTGTAGGTTGGGCATTTGTATCGAAGTAAATGGCGGTTTTTTTGAACACCTACAATAATTGTACACATGACCCGATCTTGCCTTGATCGGCCGGATCGTGCTTTTCATCTTGCCTTGATCGGCCGGATCGTGCTTTTGATCTTGTCTTTACCGGCCGGATCGTGGTTTTGATCTTGCCTTGATCGGCCGGATCGTGCTTTTGATCTTACCTTGACCGGCCGGATCGTGGTTTTGATCTTGCCTTGACCGGCCGGATCGTGCTTTTTATCTTGCCTTAACCGGTCGAATCGTGCTTTTGATCTTGCCTTGACCGGCCGGATCGTGGTTTTGATCTTGCCTTGACCGGCCGGATCATGCTTTTCATCTTGCCTTAACCGGTCGAATCGTGCTTTTTATCTTGCCTTGACCGGCCGGATTATGCTTTTCATCTTGCCTTATAACTTAAAAAGTACTTAACGAAAAGGTATTTAATTGTTTTGGAAAGCCCTCGATGTAAGCTAGAAGAATATGTAATGAAAAGTAGATGGTTCCACTTAAGAAATTGAAGGTTACCTTTACGTGTCCTTCAAGCAACTATTCAAGGTCAAACTAATGGCACCATCTTATGTCTTCCACGAAACCATACAACTTTTGTCTGAAACATTTCTTTCTACAATCAAAAATAAGAAAGTTATTTGAGGTGGGACATTAAAATGGGACACCCTGTATATTTCTCAAAATGTCACACAGATGAAAGGTTACAAATCAATGTCGATTCGAGAGCAATGAGCACCTCTGATATCGTATAACGCAGGACGTCACTTCGAAACTATGTCCGTACGGGCATGATTGCATATCAATGTCCGCGAGCACAGTGCAATACGCACCACTGTACCGCTCAGCGATTAATGAGCCCGCGCAATTAATATCCTTGAGGGCGATAATCGGCAAATAAATACGCGAGCACAATGTCTTGGCGTGCTAACCACTGAAACGGAAATCTTGACGCGGAGGTCACGGAAATCTTGCACCGCGCGCGAAGGACTCGAATATTAACGGAGATCTTGCCGCGAGCCGGACGGAAATCTTGCACCGCGAATAACTGGGAATTTGGGAAAGCACGCCGACACGATAGATTCGCGCTCGCGGAGATCGAGATCGAGCAAATAGCGAGAGCGGAGAGACTCGAAACTTGAGCTGAATTGTGTGTTATTACAGAGCGTCGGAAGGAACACAGTTATCCTCGCACTCGTTCACTATTTGGTTTCCGCCTCGCTTCGCTCGCTCGCAATACTCGAACTGAGCTCTCACGATCGGCACACAGAACGCCAGACGCGAAGACACGCGGCTCAGGAATTTGGGAGCGTGCCCGACTCGTGGAGCTTTTGTACGCGCGGCTGTCAACAAGACTGCCGCGACGTTGTCAAATCTCGCGGTATACCGCAACGCGAAAATAGGATACCCGAAACTCCGAAATATTAAACGATGAATCCCGAACATACCGCCCGTCTCGAATGTCCGGGTACATTCGACAAGTACCATGGATGGGCGGAAAGTTCCGGAGTCGATGTTGTTAGAGACAGGCTGTGAAATTTGATAAACTCGGTTTTCTTAAGGATCTAACGCAAAACTAACGAGGCTTAAGAATTAACGCAAAGACTTACGAACTAACGCAAAGACTTATGAACTAACGCAATGTTATGAACGAACGGAATGTTATGAGAAATGGTTGCGTCAGGGCTTGTCTCCGCCCGCCATGGCGGATTCATCTGAGTTGACAACGTTGATATCGATTGGAAGGAAGCATATTTTCGTTAACGGCCGCTTGTATTCTGAGCAGCTAGTTTTTACTGTCACGACGCGAATTAACCCATCTTGATCAGGATGACAAGCTATGACGCGACCAAGTTCCCATTTACTTGGCGGTGCCAAGGGGTTGCGCACGAGCACGATTTGGCCTACTTTGGCTAATCGTTGCGCAACGCGCCATTTCGGGCGCTGTTGTAACGTATGTAAATAATCGCTTGACCAGGCTTTCCAAAAGCTCTCAGTGCACCGCTGGACGAGCTGCCATCGAGACAACCGATTTTTGTTGAGTTCGAGCAGACTGGGTTCGGGTAGCGCATTCAGAGTGGTCCCGATCAAAAAATGACCTGGCGTTAAAGGCTGATAATCATCGAGATTCTCAGAAACTGCCGCGATCGGACGAGAATTGAGGCATGCCTCTACTTGACAAAGAAACGTGGTCAATTCTTCAAACGTGAAGGTACAATTGCCTATACAGCGTTTCAGATGGTGCTTGACACTTCGGACACCAGCCTCCCAGAGACCACCGAAATGGGGCTTAAAGGAGGTAAAAAGTGCCACTTGACTCTATTGGTGGCTAGCTGATTTTGAAAATTGGTATCGCGAATAGCTCCAAAGTACGCGGAGGTCATTTCTCGATCGGCCCCTTGAAATGTGGTTCCATTGTCGGAGTACATGGAGCTGGGTAAGCCCCGACGAGCTACAAATCGATGAAACGCCGCGATAAAGGTGACTGAGCTATAATCGCTCACTAACTCGAGATAGAGCGCCTTGGTTGTCATGCAAACAAGCAACGCAATGTAAGCCTTCCGAGCGTTGTGACCACGACCGGAGGTCGTTCTTACCAGCACCGGCCCGGCGTAGTCGACACCAGTATGCTTGAAAGCGCGAGAGGCCCGATTTACTCGCACATCCGGAAGATCACCCATGAGCTCGACGGGTATATCGGCCTTTTCGCGAGCGCATTTGACGCATTTATAAAGTACAGCGCGAACAGTGGCACGAGCTCGCAAAATCCAAAATTCATTTCGCAACGAAGCAAGCGTGAGTTGCGGACCCGCGTGTAACGTCCGGAGGTGATGATGATCGATGATCAAAGACAGGAGAGGATGGGAGCGTAGAATGATCGGATGTTTGGCACTTTCCGAGAGGTGAGAGTGGCGGAGTCGACCACGAACTCTGTATTGACCCGTCCGAATCTAGGTATGAAGCAAACGACGATAATGTTGTTGATTTCGGCAGCGGACGACCGGTCGCGAGGAGTATATATTCGTCTGAGAACATTTCGGATTGCATATTTTTTAATCAATAAATTTTAGCCGCTTGGATCTCCTCTGGGAGCAGCGTCGCGCAACCACCTGACCGTTGGTGAACTCAATTTTGATTGAACCGCAGCCCGAATTTTTGCTATAAAGCGTAGGACATACGAAGTTACTCGCAATAGCCGTGGCCACGAAGAGAAGCGAGACGCGAGATCCCATTTCTCCAGCAGGCGGGCCGTACAGACGACGTGCTGAGTGCGCCTCTCAAGTGGAGCGTCCGGCTCTAAGTGCGGGTTTGAATTTGGCCAAAATTCAGATGAGAGTAACAACCAAGAGGGGCCCGACCACCATAACCGATGGTTATTGAGCTCATCCGAAGCCAGCCCACGAGAAGCACAATCAGCAGGATTGTCGTTAGTAGGTACATGGTGCCAATTCGCGTCAGGAATAAGAGTCTGAATTGCAGAGACGCGATTTGCTATAAATACTCCCCACTGCGACGGCGATTGAGCGAGCCACGCTAACGTGATCGTCGAATCCGTCCAGCAGTGGCATTTGACCGTTAACTGTAAGGCTGATTGAACGAATTTCATGAGATCAGCGAGAAGCAAGCCGGCTTGTAATTCTAATCGCGGAACACTCAGCGTCTTTAACGGAGCGACTCGCGTTTTCGCGGCAAGGAGCATGACGGTGACAGAGCCATCCACGTGAACCAATCGCAAATATACTACGGCGGCGTACGCCTTTGTCGAGGCATCAGAAAACCCACGCAAAGCGGCCTGCAGGGTTGTTGAGCTGAAAGACGTCCAGCGCGGAATTGTGAGGTCCTCTAGGCAGGATAAGTTTGACTGATACTGTATCCATTGATGAAGAGATTCTTCAGGCAATGGGTCGTCCCATGCGCATTTAAGCAACCACAGTTGTTGCATGAGAATTTTAGCGGTGACGATAACGGGAGCTACCCACCCGAGGGGATCGTAAAGTCTGGCAATCGTCGCGAGAACGTTCCGTTTGGTCGGCCTACTATTCGAGGCCGCGTTTACTCGAAATTGAAACGAATCCCGGACAGGATTCCATGTAATTCCCAACACCTTTAGGTGCTCGTCATCTTGGATAATTCTATCAATCGCTAGCCCGTGATCAGAAGGATCGATATCGGACAATAGATCGGGGCTATTACTCGCCCATTTGCGTAAGCCAAAACCGCCTTTATTTAATAACGCAGTTAATTGGTCGCGAGCTTGTCGCGCAAGAACTTTATCGTCCGCCCCGAAGGCGAAATCATCAACGTATTGTTTGCGACGCAATATGGGAAGCGCTAAGGGGAACGCAGAACCCTCATCTTGCGCGAGTTGCTCGACAGAGCGTAGCGCGAGATACGGAGCAGACGCGGTACCGTATGTGACGGTAAGGAGGCGGTACTCTTTAACCGGCTCATTAGGGAAGGCACGCCATAAAATGCGCTGGTAATCACGGTCGCGCGCATACACCATAATTTGGCGGTACATTTTGGGTATATCTGCCGTATATACATAGCGAAATTGACGCCATTGTAATACAACTGAGGGTACGTCGGTCTGACACTTCGGACCGACATGCAAAAAATCGTTCAGAGATTTGCCATTTGAGGATCGACAGGAAGCGTTAAACACAACGCGCAGCCGTGTCGTCGCGCTATCCTCACGGAGGACAGCGTGGTGTGGAATGTAATAACTGAGAGAAGGATCAACCGTAGTTTCGGATGACGGTATTTCCGCCATATGGCCAAGGCGTTCGTAATCAAGCATGAATTGGCGATATTCGGTCGCGAGGATCGGCTCTCGTTCAAAACGGTGCTCCAAACGATGGAGGCTTGATAAGGCCGCAGCTCGCGATTTGCCTATCGGGATAGGAGGACCGCATTTGAACGGCAACCTCACTACATAACGTCCTTTGGACGTGCGGGAATGAGTCGCGACAAAATGCTCCTCACAAATTTGTTCCTCCGGGCTCATATAAACTCCCTCCGGAATTTCTTCGACCTCCCAAAAACGCCGTATGTGAACATCGAAGGTTTTCTAAAATGGTTCCGTGATGGACATGCAGAGGAGTTAGTGGAGTATTGGGACTCGAGGATGTGACACCGGACAAAATCCAGCCTAAAGTCGTGTTTTGCGCGACTGGTTCCTCACTCGTTCCCTTGCGAACGCCGTCGAGAATTATTAAACCGAATAGGTCAGCTCCGATTATGACATCTACCGGGTCGCTGCTCATGGGTTCTCTATCGGCTAAATCGAGCCCCTCCAAATGTGTCCAGCGGTCACTGGAGTTGCTCCGGTGAGGCGTGTATTTTGTAAGCGACTTTAATATTAACGCGGTTGTCGCATAGGATGGATCGTCGCGATTGGCCGGAGTTATCGTAATTTCGGAGGCGTAACGCACAACGGACTTTATATCGCCAATACCGGTTACGCACACCGACAATTTAGATTTTACGAAACGTAAACTTTGTGCGAGCGATCCCGATATAAAGGTGGACGCTGATCCTTGATCGACAAGGGCGCGCACCGTCACATAACGCCCTTGAGGCGAATAAACTCGAAGCGTGCTGTCGCAAGAAGTATGCGTGATTTGGGAGCTATCGATCGCGATAACAAATGTGACGCAATATCGACATTGGAGGTAGTATCGCGCGGAGCGGGGGTCGCGGTCGCGGGAATCGCGGAGGATGACGCTTGTTCGGTTTCGCCAGGTGGCGTCGACGCTTCGAAATGTAACAATGTGTGATGCTTTTTATTACACTGTTTACAGACATAGGGATTCGTGCAGTTTTTCAAAGAAGAATGTTTTGCACTAAAGCAATTAATGCAGCGTTTACATTGTTTAACAAATTCGAAGCGTTGCGACGGGGTTAAATTCAAAAATGTTGAACATTGGTGTAGCAAATGATTCGCTTTACATTTTGAACACGAGAGTTGACCGGCGGCGGTCGAGTGAGACGCGAGGGATTTTCCTCGAGCCGTTTTAGACAAGTCCTTTGGCGGTATCGGTGAGATCGCATCCAACGCACAAATCCGCGACTCGAGAAATTCGTTAAGCTCGTTAAATTTCGGATACTTGTTTGAATTACCGAGTTTAAGTTCCCATGCCTTTTTTGACGATTTATCAAGTTTTTGCACGACAAGAAAAACGATGATATCATCTCATTTGTCCACCGGACGACCGAGATTTTTTAACGAATATAATGCTTTATTAACTTGATCACGAAGATCACGAAGATTTTTGGAGCTTTCAGAATTAACGCTCGGCAAATTGAACAACGCGTGCAACCGATGCGTTATTAATTTTCGCGTATTCTCGTAACGAGAGACAAGTCGATTCCACGCAATCACAAAATTGGCATCGGTAATATTAATGTCGTGAAGCGCGTTACTAGCGTCTCCTTTCAAACAAGAACATAAGTAATGGAGACGTTTTAAATCCGACAAACTCGGATCATCGTGAATCATTGACTTGAATTTATCGCGGAAACCTTCCCACTTCTCGAAAGCTCCATCGAACGACGGTAAATTAATCGTAGGCAAATGCGAGTACGGTTATCGCGAGAAATCATTTGGACGACTCACGCTACCCGCTACAGGTTGATCCGTCGATTCGATTTTCGCTAAGATTTCTGCCATGTAGTCCGCAGCTTCGTTGTAGTTGTCCTCGCACTCGAGGAAGCATCTTTTCACGAAGTACGGCACCGATGTCTTCGCCTTCTCATCCGCCTTGAGTTGAATCTTGCCTTCCAGCTCCTGGCATTTCTGGAAAGTTTCCCTGAGCATGGCAAGCCGTTGTCGTGTGACAGCCGGTGTCATTTTCGATTGGCCAAGTTTTTTGAAATTTGGCAAGGCACGCGACACTGAGTTCATCAATTGATCCTGTAAGGAGATTAACTCCTCAAGAGTCGACATGATGACTGGCACTGTTTAATGCCCCGCGAAGTGTGAGAGTTGAGAATATTTCTTCACGTCGATCCGGCTCGAAGGCCCAAATTTTTATGTTTGGGTTTGAATGAGGATCACTGGGATCACCTTGTCAGAAGGCTCGACGGTGAAGCGGGCACTCTCAATAATCACTCGCGAGTATAAACAGTCAAGTTATATATTTCTCAAAATGTCACACAGATGAAAGGTTACAAATCAATGTCGATTCGAGAGCAATGAGCACCTCTGATATCGTATAACGCAAAACGTCACTTCGAAACTATGTCCGTACGGGCATGATTGCATATCAATGTCCGCGAGCACAGTGCAATACGCACCACTGTACCGCTCAGCGATTAATGAGCCCGCGCAATTAATATCCTTGAGGGCGATAATCGGCAAATAAATACGCGAGCACAATGGCGTGCTAACCACTGAAGCGGAAATCTTGACGCGGAGGTCACGGAAATCTTGCACCGCGCGCGAAGGACTCGAATATTAACGGAGATCTTGCCGCGAGCCGGACGGAAATCTTGCACCGCGAATAACTGGGAATTTGAGAAAGCACGCCGACATGATAGATTCGCGCTCGCGGAGATCAAGATCGAGCAAATAGCGAGAGCGGAGAGACTCGAAACTTGAGCTGAATTGTGTGTTATTACAGAGCGTCGGAAGGAACACAGTTATTCTCGCACTCGTTCACTATTTGGTTTCCGCCTCGCTTCGCTCTCTCGCAATACTCGAACTGAGCTCTCACGATCGGCACGCAGAACGCCAGACGCGAAGACACGCGGCTCAGGAATTTGGGAGCGTGCCCGACTCGTGGAGCTTTTGTACGCGCGGCTGTCAACAAGACTGCCGCGACGTTGTCAAATCTCGCGGTATACCGCAACGCGAAAATAGGATACCCGAAACTACGAAATATTAAACGATGAATCCCGAACAATAATTAGTTGTTAAAAAAGATAACAACACTATTAATTTACAGAAGGACACTGACAACCTTCCGGTCATATATGACAAAATAATAAATTTAATGTAAGCTTTTTCGGTTACCTCTACCTTTGTTTTTCACTTATTGTTAGTCGTCCGTTGTCATCTGAGGTGAACGCACCATCGAACACCACACTTGTTAATATGACTCTTATATATCTTTTATACCATTCGACACACAAAACATGTAAGCGGTGCTCTCTTTGCTACTTTATTATAATTCTTATTATAATTTTTCCGCATTATACTTTAGCTCGTAAATTTTTTTGTATTTTAGTTCGTAGACTCATTGCTGCCACATTGTGTACAATGAAGTGTTTGCAAGCGTTTAATGTAATGTATACACTTGATAAGGACCGGAATCTCGGTTGAAACGCGTTGTGCTTTTTAAATAAAGACTGCCAGTTCGGTCGAAGTTAATGATTTTGTTTATTTTATTACCCACTGGCGGAGAAAAAGGATTTATCTATTTTAATAAATATAACGTTTTTAGAGTAGTTTATTAGGACACTCACATATAAGTATTTGGCGTAGTGGATAAGTAATTGCTTCATAATTTGTAAACTCGAGTTTAAATCCCACAATCAGTTAATTTTTTTATAATAATGTTTTACAATAAAAATAATTACATTGTTAATATAAAAAATAAATTATTTTTATATAAAAAATGTATATTATATTAATGTATATTATATAAATTATAATATAAATAGTTATAATATAAAATAACATATAAAATAATTATGAGGCAGTTACCATATCCACTACGCTACAAATACTTGTCTATGAGTGTCTTAATAAACTTTACTCTAAAGACGCCACTAAACATTAAAATTGAGTCTGACGCCGTCTTTCGACTTGGTGAGATGAACACGTTAACGCTCTCACTTTCATATCGTGTGCGACATTCTTATGTCCTTAGGACAATTAAATTAGGGTTGAAGGGTGTTACAATTTCTGGACAAGGTGCAAACTGCAATAAGCCCTATCACTAATGACGTCTCGAGTAGCTTTATTATTTTTAATATCTGACTAATATATACTTGAAAAGGACACAAAACAAGTGTCGAAACGTCGAATCTGTACTACAGAATAAAATTGCCAGTTTGGTCAAAGCTAATGGTTTCTTGATTTAATCGTTACTGGCAAAGAAAAGATTTTGAATTTTTTATTAAAATTGATTATTAAAATATCGGATACGGTTGACCATTGGCATCTAAATAGGGGTATCATTACATTCGAGGAAATTTTCTTTGTAGTCCTGCCAAGTTTCATCAAATTTGGTAGAGTTTAGTTCTGAGCCTTCCCTTGTTGGATTTCATAGTACAGGATAGTTTAATTTTTAGTCTATATTGTCAATACACCATTATAAATTTTCAATTGGTAATAATGATTTAATGGTTAAACAGAAACTTAATTTAAAAACTTTGTTTGTTTAATTGTACGTATTTTCAATCATTTTATGCTTTACACCGTTTCATTCTTAATCTACGGGTCAGATTGCTGAATTGCTGAAGTAATTACAACCGACGATGTTTGTATAATTTGTTGCAGGTATTTTATTTATCTTATCCATATTTATTAAAACTATTTTCAGAAAGACTCCTAATAATAAATTATTTTCATTAATCACTTGGAAACACATTGGTATACATAATTTCATTTATATTCTTTTTAGGGTTTCATTACATATTGAGTTTTATGTTAACCAGAAAAACTTTTCTTTTTTAGTTTAGGCTTTTTCACTTCAGACTTTATTTACTCTTTCTTGAGTTGTAATTTTTTTCGTCTTGTCTATTTCTTTTGTTCATATTCCATTTCATCAGTATGTTGCGTTTGGCAAACAGGCGCAGTCGCAAGCCTTATCATTTACTATCTGCAGTCCATCGTCGTCGTTTGGAAAAATTAGAAAGAGCTGCACGTAATGAATACGAATGTTTACAACAGCAGAATTTAGATGTTGCTAATGCTGGAGCCAATTCAGACTTTGTTGACGAAGGTCAAATTCTTGCAGAATGCAGTCAGACTGAGGAAGATGAAATTTCTGTATCTTCTGATGCATCAGCTAATTATGTGCAATTTGCTTTTAATGAGGTCGATGAAGTATTAAGTTCTTCAGACGATGTTGAATTCATTTCAGATTATGATGATGCGATGGATATTGAGCTTCGAGATACTATTGATAATTTTCAAGAACGCCTTGCTGAAGTCTTTGTACGCAGTGATATGTCTCATTCGCAAATAAATGCTGCTTTACAGATTGTTCGAACACATCCTTGTTTATCTACATTTCCAAAGGATAGTAGAACGCTTTTAAAGACTCCACGTACCGCGCATCCCACACTTAACATTGCAGGGGGTGAATATCTCCATTTATGATTTGAGACAGGAATTCTTCCTATTCTTCAACAAACCTCTCCGGAACTGATTCCACTTGACACTTTGATGGTAGACTTTAGCACAGATGGTGCAACACTAGATGGACAGGGCAAAATTCAAATGTGGCCAATACAAATTAGGTTTGCAAATATTCGTCGAAGTAAACCAGAAATTGTAGGCATCTGGCGAAGGTCATCAAAACCAAGTAATGCGCAGGAATTATTCCAATATTTTGTGGATGAAATTCAGGATGTATTAAATCGTGGTTGTTTTTCATAATCAATTGAAAGTAATTGAATTGAGGTGTTTCATAGCTGATTCTCCTGCGCAAGCTTTTGTATTGGGCCATAAAGGCCATGGCAGTATATTTCCGTGTTCAAAATGTTGGATTCGGGGAAATTCGCTTCGTCGTGGAGTAGTAGCTTATCGTGGTATTCAGCACAGGCCCCGTACAGACGAAGAGTACAGACAGCGCATTGATGGAGAACATCATACAGATTCTGACTCTGCTCTGCTTACTTTAGGGATAGGATTGGTAACTCAAACGGTCTTCGACTTGATGCACACTGTTTTACTTGGTGTCGTCCCAAAAATAAATAGCGTTTTTGTTGATGGAAAATGTAATCCAAATTTAAAACTTTCAGCCAGATTACTTAACATTATTACTACACGTCTACAGCAAGTTAAGAATTACTGCTCTAAGGAATTTTCACGAAAACCGCAATTAATGAAAAAAATATGGAGGGTTTAAAGCTATGGAAAATCGCTAACTTCTTTTGTATATTGCCCCAGTTGTTTATTATGGACTTATAAATCCTGCTGCCTATAGACATTTTCTTCTATTACATTCCGCCATTCGAATTCTGGTCAGTTCTACCTTATTAGAAGACCGTCTTCATTTTGCACACACAGCAATAAACATTTTTGTAAATAGAGCAGAAGATATATATGTTTCAGAATTTCTTTCTTACATTACTCATTGCCTTTTACATCTCGCAGATGACGCGAGACGCTTTGGCTTATTGAATAAATTGTCCATGTTTCCATATGAAAATAATATGACGTATTTCCGCAATGCTTGCCGGAAGCCTCATCAACATTTGCAGCAAATCGTAAATAGGCGACTTGAAAAGTTACAAGTTACACAAAACGTCGTACATGTAAGTGAGGAAGTGGTACAATGGGGAGCAAAAATGAGTTCCTTTTTCGGTGTAGATGAGCATAGGTAAGTAGGTGCAGTAAGTGCAGCGACTGTCCCTACAGATAGCGCGCTCATCTACACCGAAAAAGGAACCCATTTTTGCTCCCAATTGTACGTTCCAGTAGACCCTGGCCCCTGGGTTAGTCCTGTAGTTTTTGATACTCCCCTAGATAGTCGTCAATTTCAGATGTTAGACACAGGAAAATTTCGTATATCGGTAAAGAATCAGGATAATACGGTAATATTACAGAATTCAAAGGTTTGTCTTGTTCAGAGCATCCTTCTCTCGCGTGAGAATTATCAGTTGGCGGTTAAAGAGTTATGCAGAGTTGAAGATTTCTTCGATGTTGGTTTGCCATCGTCATCAGTAGGTGTCTTCCGATGTTCTTTATTATCTGATGAAATATAATAGATCTGAATGAAGTGGAGAGTAAATGTTTTCGCATGCCTTATTGGCACACTGAAGGGCATATAGATCCTATTGTTGACGTCTGAATAGTTGCAGTCATTCTACATACTAGAGATTAGGATGCCTTAATTAGGTGAGTTCTCTCAAATTATTATTTAGATGAGTCAACGAGGGAGAGGAAAAGGAGCGGACAAGACGTACAAACTGCAAACATTGCAATCGCTGAATGCAGATATTGCAAAATATCGCACATCCCGTTCTCAGGAAGGCGGAAAGAACATACAAGGACACATGGCACAAAACATCACAACTACACAAAGACAGACAGCACCATTACAGCAACATTCACAATCCCCGGCATCATTATCCCTGCATGCTCCATCATCATCATCATTCTCACCTGCACGATCACATGAACACATGCCCCCTCCATCAGCACCATTACAGTATAGACCCATTTCATCACACTCACCTTTACCAGCTACAAAATCATTTACACGAAATATTCATCCATCATAAAAACCACCACCACAACATAAACAAACATCATTACGCTCTCCTTCACCAGCTACAAAATTAACAAAATAGTCATCCATCATCAAAACTACCATCACAACATAAACAAAATCATCACGCTTTCCTTCACCATCCACAAAATCATTCACACAAAACAGTCATCTGCTATCAAAACCACCACACTCATCACCACAACATAAACAAACATTATCACGACCACCACCATCATGTGTACAACACAATCGCCTATCTCCAGCCAGACAAGGACATGAAGAAGAGTGGACAAAAGCGGGGAAACATCTTTTGATATAATACGATCTGTACAGTAAGTTTCAAAAAGGATTACAACAATAGTCATCTATGTGCATGGATAAAGACATTAATTTTATTTCAGAATGATTTTGACGCAACTACATCGGATGGAAGAGCGACAAATTTCGATTGAAAAGAAAATCGAGTAAGTATTAACAATTTTACTGAAGAATAGCAAGCAACATACTATAAATGAATTTTTAATCCCATAATTTAATTTTTTCCTGCAGTGAAAATGTGAGAGCCATCAAATAACTGACGCGAGAGTCTGCAGTAAGAAGACCAGTGAAGCCACAAGAAATTCTATTTAGAACTGTGGACGATTTCTTAGCCTTCGAAGAAGTTGACGAAGACATTTATGATTTGGTAAGAATTTTTTTCTAAATATATATTTAATTCAGTTTACTACAAAAATTTTGTTACAGGTGGGATACTTTGTTTATCTTGGACGGACCAATCCAGTCGATTGCGCTGCAGAGTATTTTCGCAGAGTATTTCCCGAAGATGAGGAGGTTTCAACATACCTCATCTTGAATGGAAGAACAGGACCAGGGGGATGCAAATTGCGAGACAGTCGCTTTGCTCAAGCATGTCAAGGTTCGTAAAAAAATACCGTTCGTGTTTATATTTTACATTGAATATACATGACAATAATTAAGGTGTTTCTCATAAATTTTTCCAGATGCCATAAACGCCAACGAATATTTTTCCGACCCCAATAAGGTCCAATTTTATGACGCTTTGGAGAAGGCTTTAAAAATCCTTAAAACTAGAAAATGGCGTTACAATAGAAAACGACGACAAGCTCCTCTTCGTGAAGAAAGCGAGGAAGAAAATGAGAAAGAAAATGAGGAAGTTCCACTCAATCGACCCCGGCGAAGCAGGAAAAAATTAAATTATAGGATTAAAAATTCATTTATAGTATGTTGCTTGCTATTCTTCAGTAAAATTGTTAATACTTACTCGATTTTCTTTTCAATCGAAATTTGTCGCTCTTCCATCCGATGTAGTTGCGTCAAAATCATTCTGAAATAAAATTAATGTCTTTATCCATGCACATAGATGACTATTGTTGTAATCCTTTTTGAAACTTACTGTACAGATCGTATTATATCAAAAGATGTTTCCCCGCTTTTGTCCACTCTTCTTCATGTCCTTGTCTGGCTGGAGATAGGCGATTGTGTTGTACACATGATGGTGGTGGTCGTGATAATGTTTGTTTATGTTGTGGTGATGAGTGTGGTGGTTTTGATAGCAGATGACTGTTTTGTGTGAATGATTTTGTGGATGGTGAAGGAGAGCGTGATGATATTTGTTTATGTTGTGATGGTAGTTTTGATGATGGATGACTATTTTGTGTTAATTTTGTAGCTGGTGAAGGAGAGCGTGATGATGTTTGGATAACCCGGAATAGGACGCGGGATTTGAAAACATCCAGGAGGAAGCTGAGGACGCCAACGAACCAGAGGAGATCCAGCACATGGAGAGAGAAAACGCCGATGACATGGACACCCAGGACACGGATGGATCGGAGGACAACGACGAGCAGAAATATTTGACAGAAAATGGTAAATAAAGAAATAGGTATAATAATATGTAGTAATTATAATGTGTTATAAAAATTTGTTAAATTTAAATTATTAATCTTAAGGCTCCTGGTCCCTGCTGTAACTATCCTTATTTAATGACATCAGAAGCAAGAAATAACACATTGAAAATTCTTGCATGATATTTCCAAATAAAGAGATATTTTACACAAAATAACACTTTATATCACTTCAGCACACTTCAAAAATATTCCGAGTTCTACACATTTCCCTTGACAGTTAATAAACAGTCGTAAAATGAATGTAATGCAAAGCCTAACAATGTAGGCTTATGCGCAGGTACATGAACGTGCATGGTTAGGCTTTGTATTACATTCATTTTACGACTGTTTATTAATTGTCAAGAGAAATGGATAGAACTCGGAGTATTTTTGAAGTGTGCTGAAGTAATCTAAAGTGTTATTGTGTGTGAAAAATCTCTTTATTTGGAAATAACATGCAAGAATTTGAACGTGTCATTTCTCGTTTCTGATGTCATTACACAAGGACAGTTGTAGCAGGGACCACTACGATAAGAAGACAGGTGTAGCATTGCGCATAATAATGGCCGAAGAATAGGAAACAACCAATCAAATTTTTGTCCGGAATTGACACGTTGGCAAAGTTTCTCCGCAAACAAAATACAATATATAATATCAAAAAATGGTCAATCTAAGAAATTACGTCATAAAAATATCATATATTAGGAGAGGAGCCATGTTCCTTCTTGCATCTCGGATTGGTAATTATGCAGTAATACGGACCACCCTCCGATGACCTTGACCTTGACATATGTTGTCAAGGTTACCCTCCTGAGTGACCTTCAGAAGGTTTTAGCCGTCGCTCGTTATTCGTTAAAAAGTTATTAACAAAAAAAGTTTGAAAAATTTAGCAGTTATTTTGAGTACTAATAGACATAAATGACTGATATTTATGTGGAAATAGTACATGTATGAACGAAGGAAAATTATTTAAAGCAGTGAATTGTTGGTATATTGAAAAGAAAGTTATTTAAAGCAGAGAATAGAGAGTATGTGTTTCAACTTACAAAGCACATACTTTTAAAGCGCGTTACTAACCTATAGGTTAGTGACGCGCTTTACAAGTATGTACCAAAAAAGAAATTTTTTTTTGGTGGGGAGAATTATTTAAAGCAGTGAATTGTTGGCATATTGAAAGGAAAGTTATTTAGAGCAGAGAATAGTTGGTAACTTTCCCTTCAATATATCAACAATTCACTGCTTTAAATAATATTTTCTACCAAATTTTTTTGTCTATAACTTTGGTGGGAAAAATTATTTAAAGCAGTGAATTGTTGGTATATTGAAAGGAAAGTTATTTAAAGCAGAAAATAGTTGGTAACTTTTCTTTCAATATACCAACAATTACTGCTTTAAATAATTTTCTCTACCAAATTTTTTTTGTTTATAACATTTTAATAAACAATAACCGCCAGCTGAAACTTTCTGAAGGTTACTCAGGAGGGTAATCTTGACTAATATATGTCAAAGTCAAGGTGGTTTATGCTTTTCAATACTCAAAATAACTGCTATATTTTTCGAACTTTTTTTGTTAATAACTTTTTAACGAATAACGAGCGACGGCTAAAACCTTCTGAAGGTCACTCAGGAGGGTGACTTGACAACATATGTCAAGGTCAAGGTCATCGAAGGGTGGTCCGTATTACTGCATAATTACCTAAATTTTTTAATACAATTTAATTTAAGATCGTGAGAGTATTAAATTGTATTTGTTATGCCGGTTATGATGGCTCAATGCGGAGCCGAAACGCTCGGACGAAAATGTTAAGAAGAATTAAATAAATTTTGATTAATCACGCACAAATAACCGCGTTGATTCTCATAGCCTGATCTAATTTTATTTTATTCATTATCGAGAGTCCTAATTATTTGATTTGTATATATTATATATAGTTGTTAATTATTACTTTTTAATTACATACATATTTTGTATTATAATATTATATATAATATGTGTTTGAGTCACTTGCCGCGATAATTTCCGACTGGTTTTCCGCGGGGCAACCGATACGAGATTAACGCCCGACACGTGGTCGCGATGGTCGGGCGGATCGCGCGGACAACGCACGTGGTCTCGAGAAAAACCGTTTCTCACTTCCTGGATGGAAAGGCGTCCGATGACTCGTTCGATGAACCGTGGATGAGTGCGCTCCGTGGTGCACCCCGTCGAGAGGATCTTCCGTGTAGGCGAGATACCGTCGGTCGACCGACGGCCGTCCGTGATCTCGGCAACAACGTCCGTCCGGGCGGGCGAGGATCTCCGGATCGTGCTCGAGGGGCTTCAAGAGAGGCGCCGGGTTGAGGAGGGCTGAGCGATAGCTTCCCGTTAACGTCCCTGTTCGATTCACTTGTTAAACCGCCACGAGTTCACTTGTAGAGAAACTCCGAGAAAGCCTAGGCGAGATAACCGTATCCGACCGAGCAGTCCGAACTTTCGAGCGAGAGAGCCGGCATCCCTCGCTCTTGCGCGATACAGAGCATGCGAATCACCCCGAGAATCGCTCGATCCACGCTATCGATAGATCGACCGGTCGGGCCGCGCCGAGCCAATGAACAGCGAGGAAACAGGGGTTACGATTTACGCAACAATATGAAAATTTTGTTTTGTACTTATCATGTATATATGAATTATTATATAATGTGTTTAAATGAATAAATTCTGTATAATTTAATTACAAATTGAAATAATTTTTTTTTAAACGTATAACCTTTATAAATATATAATTGGATGCAGAAAAAGCCGAAAAAACCGAAAAAAGCCGGTACGATAATGCATTCTTGTTCTAGTACACTATTGGTACCGTGAGAGTACAGCGTACGATCATAACTCTACATCAAGCGCATAGTAGCGCTACGGTAGCCGTACTGCGTACCAAATACGGTGTACTGGTAAGGTACGCCTACGGTACGCACGTACGTGGTAGTTACAGTACCGATACGCAAAGTGCGACGTACGTTCACCGTACCACTACCGTGGAAATATCTTGTTATCTGGGTATTTGCAGGTAGAGACGTAGACTGTAGTTATAGCCTCTAAGAGAAAGAAGCGTCAACAGGTTAGATCACGTGAATGCGACTCATATTTAAGCCAGTCAATGAAAATTTGCTTATAGGAGCTATATAATCTTAGCCAATCAGAGGACTGAGAAGACGTTGTCACGTGACTTGCTGGCGGCGTTAACGCCTCTCTCTCCTAGTCCTAGTGTACTGATAATATACCGGCTACTGGTCATACCCAGATAGCCAAACCTGAGCAGCAGATTCTGAGCAGAGTCTGCATTAAATTTTTGGTATCAGAAAGGCAACTTTCACGCAAAAACTGCTCTATCAGACGATGTTGTCAAACTATAGCCAGAAATGCGACAGAGCCTGCTGACAGGCAATGTGAGCAGATTGGCAGCAGAAACCGCGCAGAGCCTGCACACATAACTTGGCAGCAGATTGACGAAAAAGATCGAGCAGAGCCTGCGCGAATTTTACCTGAAAACAGAATGGCAGCAAAAACCGAGCAGGATCTGCGTAATGTAATCTGGTGGCAAATAGGCATGTAAAAATCGAGCAAAACCTGTCGTACCGCGGGCATTTTGACAGACCGACGCGCTCAGAATTCGCCAGTCATACATGCGACTCTGCAAGAGGCTCTTCGAAGGGCCACAGAAGGACACTGCAGGAACAGGAGCTCGATTCCTGAATTTATTTGAAAGAGAACGTACGCGAAAATTCTGCTCTTACAGAAAAGTTGAAGCTGATTGACTAAAAGCCATACGAGAGCCAATCAACTTGCAACTTTTCTGTAGAAGCAGAATTTTCGCATACATTTTCTCTTTTAAATAAATTCAGGAATCGAGCCCCAGGACACGCAGTCCACGCGGTTCATGCGGTGCTATGGTGCAAGGATTCGCCGCGATCTATGGAGCGACAAGCAGCGAGCATAAGATGCCGCTACGACTCGAACGTCACTACCACGAGTACCACGACTGAACACAAGGAGGATTTTACACACCAGGAAGATCCTACGCACCAGAGGAGGATCATATAGCTACACACCAGGAAAATTCTACACATCAGGGATACTATCTTTTCCTGAAGAAGGAAAAGAAAACGGCACTTTTCAGCGCCCATTTTTTAATTATAAAACAGAAACTCTCTGTTCGCAATCATAAGCCCATATATACATATATATATATATACAGGGTTTACCAAAAGTATGGAAACCCCTAAATATTTCGAAAACTACGCATTTTAGAAAAAAATGTTTTAGACAAAAGTTGTAGGGTTTCAAGTAACGCATTAAATAGTAATATTAGTGTGACTGCAAATAACTTTGTTAATGACAGGTAAAAATAAATTTAAAATTTTTAAATGGAAACCCCTATTTTTAATTGCATATTCTTATAGCTTACCTCGAGAGCTTTTCAAAACACTATAATAAAGTATTTTTTTATTAACTATTTTTCAAGTTATGGAGCTTGAAAGCTACGATACTGCCGGCATCAGCGTTACCCAAGATGTACCGCGTGGAGGTTGCACGGTCGGATTTACACTAGCAGAGTTGTAAATAACAATACTTTTGTGATTGAAGTTCTTAATTACTAATTATATTACATAATTTTAATTTAAATTGAGTTTAAGTACAAATGTTTTTTGGAATTGTAATTAAAGTCGTTCAATTACAAATAGGTACATTTTGAAATTGTAATTAAACTCGAATTTTATTACAATTAAAAAAGTTATGGCCAATCCTCTCCCCTCATTTTGGTTCCTCCTTGGGTCTTCCTATCCTATGGGGAAAGAGGGAGTGGGAGAGGGTCAGCGCGAGGGGAGGGAGAGGGAAAAGGCGATTGGGTCATTGGAGATGACCCTCTTAGGAAGAGTCCAATGGGATCCTCCAATGGCCTAATCGCCCTCTCCCTCCCCCACCCTCGCGCTGACCCTCTCCCACTGGATCGACACTCTGAGAGGGTATAAAATACAAGCGCCAAGATGTTCAGTGTTTTTTTCTCGCGAATAATCAAGTACGTAGGGTGATAACGTCCTAGAGCGCTCTCTGCTTTTGCCGAGGACTTTTCTCTTTTTAATTCGCAAATTAATAAATTAAAAATTAAACGTTTGGCTAAAAATGGCTAATGAATTATCGGAGCGTGAAAGAATCACTATCCTAATGATGCGCGGATGGGGTGATAATGAACGATCGTTCACTGATGTCGTTCGATTATTTAATACCACGTATCCGAATCATCAAATTAGTAAATCCACTGTTTTGAAAACTGTACGACGTTTTCAAGAAACTGGTAGTGTAAAAGTCGCATTAGGTCTGGCAGGCCATCATCTGCAACTAATAACGACAAACAACTTGATGTTCTGCAGACTTTTATTGAAAGTCCCCATACATCTGTTAATAGAGCAGCTGAAGCTCACGACATTGCTCCCATGTCCGTACACAGAATTTAAAAAAAAAATAAATTACATCCATACAAACTGCAATACGTTCAAGAATTGCAAGACGGATATGATGAGCGTCGTATACGCTTCTGTGCAAGAATGATGGACCGAATAGATGCCTCGCCCGACTTTCCTTATCAAATTGTTTTCACAGACGAGGCAACCTTTACATTGACGGGAGAGGTCAATAATCAAAATTTTCGTCTCTGGTCAGATGAAAATCCGAATTGGATGCGGGGAAGTCATACACAATACCCACAAAAAATAAATGTATGGTGCGGCATGATAGACGCTTATGTGATAGGGCCATTTTTTTTTTAGGACAACCTCAATGCTCATAGGTACGAGAGATTACTTGTAGATAAAATAATTCCAGCAATACAAAAAATATTTTTCCAAATAACTTTGAGCAAATATGGTTTCAGCATGATGGAGCTCCGCCTCATTTTGGTGCAGGGCCACGTCGAATTTTAAATGAAGTTTTCCCGCAAAGGTGGATAGGAAGAAGGAACCGAAATGAGGGTGGGAAATGTTGGCCACCTAGGTCACCAGATCTAACTCCTCTTGATTATTACTTTTGGGACTATCTGAAGAGTAAGGTTTACGAAACAAAACCTCAAAATATCCAAGAATTGAGGCAGCGAATAAGGGATGAAGCAGCCTTGATACCTGCTGAATCAAATCGTAGAGCTATTTCTGCGTTCTATCAAAGATTGGCATACTGTCAAGAAGTCCATGGAAACCACTTTCAGAATTTACTCTAAAACACACAAACACGCAAAAAAAATGTAAATTGAGATTGTAAAATTTGTAATTTAGAAAAATGTAAATAATAATTATTCTTTTTACTTTTTTAATTGTAATAAAATTCGAGTTTAATTACAATTTCAAAATGTACCTATTTGTAATTAAATGACGTTAATTACAATTCCAAAAAACATTTGTACTTAAACTCAATTTAAATTAAAATTATGTAATATAATTAGTAATTAAGAACTTCAATCACAAAAGTATTGTTATTTACAACTCTGCTAGTGTAAATCCGACCGTGCAACCTCCACGCGGTACATCTGATGCCGGCAGTATCGTAGCTTTCAAGCTCCATAACTTGAAAAATAGTTAATAAAAAAATACTTTATTATAGTGTTTTGAAAAGCTCTCGGGGTAAGCTATAAGAATATGCAATTAAAAATAGGGGTTTCCATTTAAAAATTTTAAAGTTATTTTTACCTGTCATTAACAAAGTTATTTGCAGTCACACTAATATTTCTATTTAATGCGTTACTTGAAACCCTACAACTTTTGTCTAAAACATTTTTTTCTAAAATGCGTAGTTTTCGAAATATTTAGGGGTTTCCATACTTTTGGTAAACCCTGTATAAAACCAGCTGATTATGGACAAAGTCTGCTCGGTTTTTGCTGCCAATCTGTTCTCAGGTCGTGCGCGCAGGCTCTGCTCGGCTTTTGCTGCCAATCTGCTGCCATGTATGCAGGCTCTGCGCGGTTTCTGCTGGCAATCTGCTTACATTGTCTGTCAGCAGGCTCTGTCGACAGAACACGAGCGGACACAGATGGCTATGGTTTTGGTGTGGGATTCTGATCAAATTTGCTGCCAATCTGCGCGCATCCTGCTAACATTTTGCTATCTGGGTAGTTTGATGTCAAGAATCGATTACGTGAATCTTAACATCGAACAATCAATTAATCTAACCTAAACACATCGAATAATCAATCGATCGAAATAATAGACATCGACCAAAAAATCGATTAATTGTATTAAAAAAACCATCGTACCGATTAATCGTGGCAACATCGCTCATCTCTAGAGTACATCTAATAGTATGCTTCGAGAAATGGCCGACAAATATTTATGCATTCCGACAACTTCGGATCCGTCAGAACGCATTTTCTCTAAAGCAGGCGATATTATGACCAATAAGAGGAATAGGCTAAAGGACAAGAACTTAAATACATTATTTAGGATATAGTATAACGCGTTTGTGAGCGATTAACGCTTAATTAATGTAGCGGGTGCTTTACGCTCAAGTATTTATTTCTCGTTCGCTATCCTTATTGCTTAACGTGCTTATCGCTAAGAAATTAGTTTATTTTCGGTTAAATCATTTTATTTCAACTACATAACAAGATCAGGAAAATAATAAATCAATAACGGTATCTGATTAATAACGGTATCTTCTCTGTCTCTCTCTTCTCTCTTTATCTTGTCGTTGAAATCTTTCGTATCTCTCTTTTCTTTCTCTCTCCTGTCGACCTCCTCGCGGCTTCGTCTGAGTTGCTGCTGTTCTCGAATTTTCTTTCCCAGTTGCTTCCTTCTCAGTCTGCGTGGCAGCGTCCCTGAAATTCTTCCAGGCTACTCCTGCCTGAGTCCCCTCAGACACAATGCGGAAGGGAGAAAGCAACTCGGGAGTTTCTAACGACGGCAACACCCAATTATACGCTGGTGATGATTCTGCAGAACGAATTGGCGAGGCTTCGAAGCTGACCAGACTCTCTCGTGTGTCTTTAGGCGTTGAGGTTCCTAGATACAAATGATAATTCTTTTTAGGAAATGAGCGACTAGCGCCAAGAACCGGTGAGGAGAGTTTCCGCCTTTTCGCGTTGAAAAGCGGCTGTGCGCTAGATGCAAGGCGTCTAGCGCCGGAGAGCGTCTGAGCGCTAGTTGATAGGTGATTTGTGCCGGTGAGCGTCTGAGCGCTTATTGATAGGCGACTCGCGCCAGTGAGCGTCTGAGCGCTGGAAATATTTTTACCTGTTGTAGGCGTTCCTGCGCCAGCTATCTTTGGGCTCAAATCGAGACAGGGGAGAGAACGTCCAACGATGGGTTCCTGCTGAACAACCCCAGGAGTCGGGAGCACCACTCCGTTGAGCGTTTAACGCTCCGCTCTTCGTTAGCAGCGCGCTGAGTTTTGGGGCGCTTGGCGCCAATCAGCGACTTAGCGCTAGCTGCTGGGATGGTCGCCGGACGAATTCTTGGTCGCTTGGTTCGGGAAGGCGGCTGAGCGCCGACTGCAGGCGGATCGATCAGGATCACCTTCCTCTTACTCGCGTATCGTTGTAGAGGAAGCGGGCAAGTTCTCCGGCGTAGCGTCGCTTGCGCTATAGCCTCCTCCTCGGCGAGCCGGGTTGGTTGCCGCAATTCTCTAGAGCTCTCCGTCTTGAGGCCGGTAGAAGATCCGTCGTGGTCGACTGCTGCCGGATTTCTCTGCATTTTGTGGAAATCAGGCCGTCTTTTATACCGAAAAATCCCGGTAACAACCCTTGGTTGCTTGGCGACTTTGGTTGCTAGGCGACTTTTCATCCCTTGAATCTCGCCCCCGATTATCGTTTTGAAATTCGCGCTGATTAATAACTTGAATGCCTCCGCGCTTCGACAACTTGAAATTCTCTCGCGCGAATCGTAAATGTTAACCTGAGTTCCGCGCGTGCCGACGGGGAGGATGTAACCCCGATGATCTCGTCTTCACGTCGTGTGCCGTCGGAGAGGGCGAAATCTTGACGGACACATTCTCGCATGCCAACGATAGATTGGCGAGGATTCTAGATTGCTTGTGGAGCTGCCTCATTTTCATCGACGGGAGAGACGGGAGAGAGCGACAAGGTTACTTCCTGGTGGCTAGCGGAGAGCCGCCACACATTACTATTCTTAAAACAAAACTTTCCTTTGTTTGATAACAAGTAAATTATGTTTTTCTATAAAATTTTAACTTTTAATTGTTCTTTATGTTAATAAAAACAATTGTTTTTTATATTAATGAACGTAATAATAGTACGTGCGCAATTTCTGTTTACTTTTTTATTTTGTACTAAAATGCCGATATTATCGATAGTATTGATAGTATCAATACTATATTAATAAACGTAATAATAGTACGTGCGCAATTTCTATTTACTTTTTTATTTTGTATTATCAATACTATCGATAATATCGGCATTTTAGTACAAAATAAAAAAGTTAATAGAAATTGCGCACATACTATTATTACTGTGGCCGCTTGCCACTATCGTTCGGGCGTCGCGTGCCCTCCGCAGGGTAGGAGACGCCGCAGCGTGTGTAGGAGCGTCGAGTGAGCTTGAGGCACTGTGTATAATAAATAGATAATTTATTCCAATGTATCTATATACAAGTGTTGTAATGTCAGTGTGCTGAAGGTGGCCCTGAAAAGGGCCGAATGGGTTCTTCTTGTGCGGTGGCCCTGAAAAGGGCCGATTGTTCTTCGCGCTACTGCGCTATGCGCTCGCGCCAGATGATGGCGGGAAGCGTTTGTGTACGCCGCCAGAGGCCGGACTTCCGCCAGGCAGGAGGTGTCCCGGGTTGTGTGAAGGACTGCTCAGGCTCCTCTGTCTGCGTGCCTTGTGACACGAGTGGTGGAGGCTCGTCTGCCTGTAGCTCCTGCGACGATGTGACCTCCCACTCCTGGTCGGTCTGCACCTCTCTCGAGTCGCGGCGAGGCTGGTGTTGTACGCCTCGATGAACTCTGGCCACAGAGGTGGTCTGCGTCCCCTGGTGAGTCCTCGCCACAGGTGATGGTGGCAGAGGTGTTAGTAGAGAGGGCCGCGTCTTCTCCGCTGGTGACAGCGGTAGAGGCGACAGGAGTGAAGGCACGTCCCAGGATAGCCGAGGTGAGGTGTAGCGCCGAACCCTCACGTCCCACGTGAGAATCACCTGCCGTGGAGGACGAGTCCGTCGTACCGGCGAGAGGTCGAGCGGGATGAGCTGCCACGGTCTGCCTGGGCGATGGTCCAGGGGCCGCTGTGAAGATCTCGGTGGCGGCAATAGGCGTGACGCAGCTCGTCTCGGTGGTGGTCGAAGTTTCTTCGGCGGCAAGACGACGGCAGAGTTACAGAATGCAAAACCCTTCTTCTACTACCATGCAAGGAGCTTGGATAGCAGTCGAAAACTGTCTAGGCCCTCGCCGCACGGCCTTATACATATATCCTTCGTGGTTGAATCTTGAATACGAGTAAATATGCCATCTGTTGGCGGCACTCTCGTTCAGATTCGCGAGCCGCACGTTGGGCCCACGCGCGTGGCGCGTGATCGGTGAGCGCGCGCGCGGCGGGCGTACCGCCGGGGCCGTTCCGCTGGCCCGGTGGTATGTGTACGGCCGGGGCCGTTACTCCGATTGCTCGGAAAATTGTGTGTGTGGTCGGAAGACCGCCACAGGACCCCCCTGGTTGAGGGTGAGCCCGGTTAGGCGAGGTTGAATCGTACCGGAGGCCTTGATGTCCTCCCGGCTCTGGTTTTTGTCTCCGCAGTTGGTTGGTCCTTCTGCTCTGTTTTGTTCTCGTCTTCCGAGGCTGCTTGGCTGTGGTTGTCCTCCTCCAAGGTGTAGGCTGGTTTGATTCGATCTATTGAAACATTGATAGTTCTACCATTAATTTTTAGCTTGAATGTTTTTTCGCCTCTGTTTACCACCTCATATGGACCGTCATATGGAGGTTGTAAAGCTCCAGTTGGCGCATCATGCCTCAGGAATACTCTTGGAGTCGTTTGTATGTTCTTGAAGACAAATGTGGACCTCTGTCCATGGCGTTTGATTTTTGGACTTAGTTGATTCATGTTTTGTTTTAATCTTGTTACTAGGTCCTCTGTGTCTGATCTGCTTGTTGTCTCTTGAGTGTTTAGGAATTGTCCTGGTAGACGGATCGATTCTCCAAACACTAGTTCGGCTGGAGTTGCGTTCAGGTCCTCCGTCCAAGCTGCCCTGATGCCCATTAGTACCACTGGTAGTACCTCAGTCCAGTGTGTGGTTTCGTGGCACTTTATAGCGGCTTTCATCTGTCGATGGAATCTCTCCACCATCCCGTTCGCTGCCGGGTGATATGCTGTAGTTCGGATGTGATTGGACCCAGTCAAGCGCGTTAGTCTTCGAAAGAGGTCTGCTTCAAACTGGCGTCCTTGGTCTGTTGTTATCCGCGTTGGAGTGCCATATCTGGCTATCCACTCTTTGAATATGTGTTCGGCTATTGTTTCTGCTGTTATATCGGGCACGGGGATTGCTTCTGGCCAACGTGTGAATCGGTCGATGATGGTTAGGCAGTACTTATATTCCTTCGATGTTGGAAGTGGCCCCACCAGGTCGACGTGTATGTGTTCGAATCTCCTTGTCGGAGTTCTGAAGTCTCCAATTGGCGAGTTGTTGTGTCTGGTGATCTTGGATCTCTGACATTGGATGCATGCTTGTGCCCACTGCTTACAATCCTTCTGAATCCCTGGCCACACGTAACGTTCTGCTATTATCCTGGCCGTTGCCTTTGCTCCTGGGTGTGACAAACCATGCAGGGATTAAAAGACCTGCTGTCTGTATGGCTTGGTCACGAAGGGTCTGGCTGTTGGCGTGGATGTGTCGCAGAGTATGGTTGTTCTGCTTCCCGGGATGGGAATCTCGATGAGCTGTAGTGATTTGTTGCCTTCTTTCAGTTCTTTCGTTTCTGGATCTTCCTTCTGTGATCTGGCCAGTGCTTCGAAGTCGATGGCCTGGTGTATTGCTTCCACTCTCGATAGTGCATCGGCTACGACGTTGTCCTTTCCTGACACATGCCGTATGTCCGTGGTGAATTGTGCGATATACTCGAGGTGTCGTGCCTGTCGTGGTGAGCTGCGCAGAGGATCCTGGTTGAGGGCGTAGGTCAAAGGTTTGTGGTCGGTGTATACCACGAAGTTCCTGCCTTCAAGCATGTGCCTGAAGTGCTTTACTGCCGTGTAAATTCCTAGGAGCTCTCGGTCGTACGGGCTGTACTTTGTTTGTGCGCGGTTGAGCTTTTTACTCAGGAATGCAAGTGGCTGCCAACCCTCGTTCGTCCTCTGTTGCATTACCGCTCCTATTGCCATGTCTGAGGCGTCTGTTGTTACTGCCAATTCTGCTCTTGGGTCGGGGTGTGCCAGTATGGTTGCTCGCGATAGACTATCCTTGCAACTTAGGAAGGCCTTGTCTGTTTCCGCTGTCCACGGGACTGGTGTTTTGCCTTTCACCGAGGCCCCTTTAACATTTCGTTCAGCAGGGCTTGGTCTTTTGCCGCGCCTGGAATGAAACGGCGATAAAAATTTATCGTGCCCAAGAATCGTCGGAGCTGCTTTATCGTTTGTGGTTTGGGAAATTTCCGGATTGCCTCTATCTTCTCTGGTAGAAGTGTGGTACCTTCGGCTGATACCAGGTATCCCAGAAATTTTACTTGTTTTACTCCGAATATGCATTTGGCAGGGTTGACTTTTATTCCGTACTGTTCTAATCTTTTGAACAGTTGACGGAGGTGGTCTTTGTGCTCCTCTTCTGAGTCGGATGCCACGATTATGTCGTCGATGTAGGCGTAACAGAAGTCGAGGCCCCTTAGTACCTCGTCTATGAACCTCTGGAACGTCTGTGCCGCGTTGCGAAGCCCAAATGGCATATATAGAAACTCGAATAAGCCAAAGGGTGTGGTGATTGCGGTCTTTGGTATGTCGTCTGGATTTACGGGGATTTGGTTGTATGCCCGTACGAGGTCCAGTGTACTGAAGATTCTCTTTCCGTGGAAGGTTTGCGCGAAGTCTTCAATATGTGGTACTGGGTACCTGTCCGGGATTGTTCGAGCGTTTACTCCACGGTAGTCTCCGCAGGCTCGCCATGTACTGTTTCTTTTCGGTACCATGTGGAGTGGTGATGCCCACGGGCTCTTTGAAGGCCGTATTATTCCTTCTTATAATAGAAGGTTGAACTCTGTTTTGGCGGCTTGGAGTCTGTCCGGTGCCAGCCTACGTGGACGACAGGCCTCTGGTTGGCCTTTTGTCGTTTTAATGTGGTGAGTGGTGCCGTGTTTCTCGAGCTTGGCGTTGACGCTGGGGTTCACAATTCCTGGGTATCTAGCCAGGATATCGTGATACCCCGTTTCCATTTTCAGTGTTTTTATTGATGTAAGTTGGCTTGTGCCAGTGGATCCGGGAGCCGCAAGTTTTGTCTGCCCGTCGATCAGCTTCTTGTTCCTGACATCAGGTAACAAGTGATAGTATTACAAGAAGTCTGACCCAATTATCGGTACTGTTACGTCTGCGATGATGAATCGCCACGGGTGTGCTCTTCTCAACCCGAAATCCGGTTGCAGGGTGACGAATCCGTATGTCTCTATTACGGACCCGTTTGCCGCAAAAAGTTGGTAGGCTCCTGCTTTTCTTTCCCCTTGAGTGCTGCTGTAGGGAAATACGCTGACATCTGATCCGGTATCTATGAGGTACTTCTTCCGGGTCGTACGGTCTGTGACGTACAGGCGGCGGGATCCGGGGTTGTTGTCATTGGCCGCCCTCAATGACTGCCCTCTTTGTTTTCCGCCTTGTATGTACATGGTTGCGTACATTTTCGTGCCTCTGCCCCGAAACGACGGTGGTAGAAACACACTCCGTCTCGTTGGGGTGTCTTACTGCGTTGGCGACCTTGGCTGCGGCTTTTTGAACGGCTTCTGCCTCGTGCACGGTCTTGTTGGATGGATTTGACCATCTTTGCTACTTGCAGAGTGAGTGCCGCAACTTGTTTGCTCAGCGCGTCCACTCGTGTTTCGGCTGCGTCTGTGGTTGTGCTAGCAGGTGCTGGCGCGGTTGTTGCCAGGACAAGTGCCTTGCTGTTGACCTCGTGTATTCGGTCAGCCTGGTCCGCCACATCTTCCAGTCTGTCTTCCATCCGTGTAGCCAAGATAGCCTGTGTTTGCGGGGGTAGTCGCCCTAACCAGAGCGTTCTTAAGAGCTCTTTAGAGACGGTGGTCCCAGCTAGTGTCGACAGATGCCGGAGAAATTGCGATGGCTTCCTGTCTCCTAGCTCCTCGTGTTCTAGTAGCTGCCTGATCCGTTGGCCCTGCGAGTCGGTGAGCCTCTGGATCAACGCTTTCTTGATCGCCTCGTATTTATACTCTGCCGGGGGATGCGTGATGACGTCCTTTATTTCCTTAGACTGTTTCGGCTCTATCCGCGAGAGGACGTACGCGTACTTGGCGTCGTCATCTCTGATGTCGCTTAGGGCAAATTGGCCCTCTAGCTGTGCGAACCAAAGCTCAGGCTCCTCCGGCCAGAAGGGAGGGAGTCGGATCGCCATCTTCTTCGCGGTGATTTCCTCCATCTCCTTGTATTCCTCGTCGCTCTCGATCTCGACGGTGTTGTGCAGACTTGCCTTTGACATATGTACTCCTTTCCCACGTCGGGGTCACCAATTTGTGGCCGCTTGCCACTATTGTTCGGGCGTCGCGTGCCCTCCGCAGGGTAGGAGACGCCGCAGCGTGTGTAGGAGCGTCGAGTGAGCTTGAGGCACTGTGTATAATAAATACATAATTTATTCCAATGTATCTATATACAAGTGTTGTAATGTCAGTGTGTTGAAGGTGGCCCTGAAAAGGGCCGATTGGTTTCTTCTTGTGTGGTGGCCCTGAAAAGGGCCGATTGTTCTTCGGGCTACAGTGCTATGCGCTCGCGCCAGATGATGGCGGGAAGCGTTTGTGTACGCCGCCAGAGGCCGGACTTCCGCCAGGCAGGAGGTGTCCCGGGTGGTGTGAAGGACTGCTCAGGCTCCTCTGTCTGCGTGCCTTGTGACACGAGTGGTGGAGGCTCGTCTGCCTGTAGCTCCTGCGACGATGTGACCTCCCACTCCTGGTCGGTCTGCACCTTTCTCGAGTCGCGGCGAGGCTGGTGTTGTACGCCTCGATGAACTCTGGCCACAGAGGTGGTCTGCGTCCCCTGGTGAGTCCTCGCCACAGGTGATGGTGGCAGAGGTGTTAGTAGAGAGGGCCGCGTCTTCTCCGCTGGTGACAGCGGTAGCGGCGACAGGAGTGAAGGCACGTCCCAAGAGAGCCGAGGTGAGGTGTAGCGCCGAACCCTCACGTCCCACGTGAGTATCACCTGCCGTGGAGGACGAGTCCGTCGTACCGGCGAGAGGTCGAGCGGGATGAGCTGCCACGGTCTGCCTGGGCGATGGTCCAGGGGCCGCTGTGAAGATCTCGGTGGCGGCAATAGGCGTGACGCAGCTCGTCTCGGTGGTGGTCGAAGTTTCTTCGGCGGCAAGACGACGGCAGAGTTACAAATGCAAAACTCCTTTTTCTACTACCATGCAAGGAGCTTGGATAGCAGTCGAAAACTGTCTAGGCCCTCGCCGCACGGCCTTATACATATATCCTTCGTGGTTGAATCTTGAATACGAGTAAATATGCCATCTGTTGGCGGCACTCTCGTTCAGATTCGCGGGCCGCACGTTGGGCCCACGCGCGTGGCGCGTGATCGGTGAGCGCGCGCGCGGCGGGCGTACCGCCGGGGCCGTTCCGCTGGCCCGGTGGTATGTGTACGGCCGGGGCCGTTACTCCGATTGCTCGGAAAATTGTGTGTGTGGTCAAAAGACCGCCACAATTACGTTTATTAATATAAAATACTATTGTTTTTATTAACATAAAGAACAATTAAAAGTTAAAATTTTATAGAAAAACATAATTTACTCGTTATCAAACAAAGGAAAGTTTTGTTTTAAGAATAGTAATGTATTTAAGTTCTTGTCCTTTAGCCTATTCCTCTTATTGGTCATAATATCGCCTGCTTTAGAGAAAATGCGTTCTGACGGAACCGAAGTTGCCGGAATGCATAAATATTTGTCGGACATTTCTCGAAGCATACTATTAGATGTACTCCAATAATCTAAGGAACATGCTCGCCTTTCAATTACAGGTTTTCTCAATATACTGACGAATGTTAATGATGGCATCACTCATTGGAGTTGCGATCAGTCGCTGGTTATTATTTGGCAAAAAAAGTAAATCATCTGCTTTAGAATTTCCTTCAGCACAAGCTTGCGGTGCTGACGGCATCACGTTAACAGAACTGCCAGAGGCGCCAGAGCTGGTAGTTGCTTGAGCTTGATGAGTAGAGGCAATGAAAGGTGTATACTCTCTTTGCAAAAGTTGAATCGCGTTGTCAGTTTCTTCAGAAGTTCTAAAACCATTTTTTTTTAATTTTGGATCCACAACTGTTGCAAGTATGGCTATCGACCTTGCATTATACGATTTAAGCCTCTTATTTACCGAGTTTATTATTGAATTTAGAACGTCTAGTCCTTCAACAGTTTTTAATTTGTTTTCAAAACTTATTAATTTTGCTGAAATACCTCTTGAAAGAGGTATTATTGAAGAGGAAGTTACGTAGTTCTCTCCTGAAATTGTCATTGTTGCTACTTCAAAAGGCTCCAAAAGCTGCAATATTTCGTCAATTGCTTCAAAATCTTCGGCTGTAAGTGGCGTTGGAGCCTGTGCACACTCGTTTATGGCGATTGCCAGCTCAGTACGTACATCAGAAATTCTTCTTAGCATATAATAAGAACTGTTCCAACGAGTTTCCACTTCTTGAAATAGTTTTAATTCCGGTTTGTTATTTCTTCGCTGAATAGTACGCAATGTATCGCTTGCCAACGTACTGCTACGGAAGTACCTTACAATGGCCTTACATTTAGACAAAATTCTGGCAAACGAATCTATTTTGAAACAGTCTTTCACTGTCAAGTTGAGACTATGAGCGTAACAAGGCAAATGTCGAATTTTTAAGATATCGGCACATCTTATCATAGATGCAGCATTGTCTGTAACCATAGCCACAGTCTTACGACGAATATTATATTCCAACAATATTTCATCGATAGCCTGAAACAAGACAATAGAAAAATTAATATGTAAATAAACCCTCATCAGTATCAGTAATAAGTAAAGCAAATAAATAAATTAATTAATAAGCAAATTTAAAATACGACCGTATATAAGATAACAATCAATAATTAAAGGAAACGCCAAATTCGGTCGGGACTGGATATTAGTTGTCCAATAAATTCGTGAATTTTTAAGTACAAATCATCACTCTAGTAAACCACGCGCCGTTACTTACGGACTTAAACGTAGCCACAACTAAAGCTAGAAAGAGTACCTATTCTCACACAATTAAATTGAAAATTAATTTAATTGTCCACTAACACTCGTTAGTATATTCGAAAAAGGACGGGATATGTATAGAAGGATATAGGGTAATAAAGAAAATGTTGCGAAAAAATATCACCCCAGCCAGGATTCGAACCTGGACCTCCCTGCTTTCCGGGCGGGCGTCTCACCTATTCGACCACTGAGGCATGTGGTGATATTTATCGCAACAAACTATTTAACAGAGGAAGAACGTCTTTTTCCGGCGACGTATATAACAATAAGCAAATTTAAAGTAAGACCGTATATATGATTTGTACTTAAAAATTCACGAATTTATTGGACAACTAATATCCAGTCCCGACCGAATTTGGCGTTTCTTTTAATTATTGATTATTATCTTATATACGGTCGTACTTTAAATTTGCTTATTGTTATATACGTCGCCGGAAAAAGACGTTCTTCTTCTGTTAAATAGTTTGTTGCGATAAATATCACCACATGCCTCAGTGGTCGAATAGGTGAGACGCCCGCCCGGAAAGCAGGGAGGTCTAGGTTCGAATCCTGGCTGGGGTGATATTTTTTCGCAACATTTTCTTTATTACCCTATATCCTTCTATACATATCCCGTCCTTTTTCGAATATACTAACAAGTGTTAGTGCACAATTAAATTAATTTTCAATTTAATTGTGTGAGAATAGGTACTCTTTCTAGCTTTAGTTGTGAGTAGGAGGGAGTCACCGGTTCTGGATTACTTGTAGGCGAGGGGGGAGCGGGGCGAGGGGTTTCGGCGCCGTGGGGTACTCCATGCCCGGTGGGCGCGGGGTCCGCGGGGCAAGGGAGGGGGCGTGTGCACTTAGGGCGAGGAGGTCCGCGGGGCAAGGGAGGGAGCATGCACTTATGGCGCGGGGGTCCGCGGGGTAAGGGGAGGGTGGCGGCCTACAGCGTGGGTCCGGGGAGGAAGGGGGAGGGGGGGTCTTAGGCGCGCGCTCGTCGGGGGGTATGTTTCTAAATGCTGCGTCTTGCCCTGCATAAGCGATCATTGATATAATTTACGATCAATTATAGTGACGTTAATGTCCTCTTCACTTTTCTAGAAAGAGATGTTTATCCTAGATTATGTTTCTTTCAAGTATGCACGTGCGGTCTGCATCTTTTTGCTCGAAAGAGCCCTTTGTCGGGCCATGCCTTTGCGACTATAAAAAAATAGCGCGAGCGCCGGTGACAGGCTGCTATAATTTTACGATCAATTATCGCGGCGCCGATGTCCTCTTCATTTTTCTAGAAAAGGACGTTTTATCGACGAGCATGTCACCATTCGACACGGACATTTCGTGACCCCATTCGGTTAAAATTTTGCGTCTAAGAGGCCACTTTTCTGCGATGTAGGTATACTAAACATCAGATAACACTATGCACTAAATAGAAAAAGAAACGATACACAATGCTCTAGAAACGAGAGAAAAACCTATAGAAGAAAAAAAATATATAACGAAGAACGAAGAGCGTCAAAACCACAGTCGTGATTTGAAAGCCAGCGCATCGGTTGAAAAAAGTATATCGGTTGAAAACAGTGTAACAGTTATTTAATTCATACTTTTGTGAAATGTGCTAGAGTTCAATATGGAAATAGACGATATGGAAATAGACAATAATTTTGAACAAATTTTGGACCAGTCATCCAACGAAGATCGCGCGTTGTCGGCGGATGACAGTGATTATATCAGCGATCATCAAGGAGATGATCTTGTTGAAACCACTGAAAAAATAGTGTCGCACTCAGAAATTTGCTCGCTAAATGGACGCACCAAGTTTTGCGCGATATATTGTTACTACACCACGGGTGGCAGTTTTGTTGCATGTGCATCGTGCATGGTAAGAATAGCGGACACAGATTACGGATATATGTATGTTGTGCGAAAACATGTAATTGAGCTGTACGACGCGATAGAAGGTCGGTCTTGCTCTAATTGCAGACTTCCAGTATATCAAATATTTCCATGCAATATGTGCCCAATTTGTGTACATTGAAAAAAACATTGCCGTGAATCGAACAATATAAAGTGTACGCGAGCAACATGCTGAGAAGACGTTACTTACGTAGCCATGACAAGTATTATAGGAAATGCTCCAAACGCATAGGGGATGAGTTTTACGATATATTTTATATTTTACGGCAGCTCGCGCTGGATCGGCAAAGAGAACCGGAAGTGCAGCGAGCATCACCGATGCGATGCTTCATCCACGAACTTGAGTTATGTGAAACCACTGAACGCATACGCAAACCGCAAGTCTATAGATGCGCAATTACGTTTCCTAGTGTGTGGCCTTATCGCGTGAGACGCGAAGTGTATACACAAATGCGGAATGAGTGTATAGAAGACGATCACGACTTTTACAGTGCAAAGGACATATATAAATGGACAATACAAATTTATGACAAGATCAATCGTGGACACGCAGAGAGTTTATTCATTGACATTGATGCAGGTATTGGGAGGTGCATCAAATTGGTGGTGACGAACACCTCGCGATCTTTAACCTGTGCGTGTTTGAACGATCCTAGCCATACAAAAACGTTTTATAAAGGTTATAATGAGCGTCATAATTTTGATATCTTGCTGGAGTCTTATAAAGATGTTACACGCTTTGATCCTCATCAGTTAACGTGTATACGTTATCACATTCAAGAGTACAAACGATCGTGTGTACGGTGCGGTCGAGTCGCGTGCAAGTGCTCCGTAGAAGTGTGAGAGAGAGACGACATAAAGTGCGCGCCTTTACATAAAGTGTACGCGAGTACCATGGAAAGAATCCGCTCTTACGAATACTTTAATAATTCTGTCAACCATGCGCATTCCTTGTAGACAAGATATCGTCGATGCTTTGAAGGACGTTAAAGGTCCGCGAGGAGAAACGTGTGTGCAACGAATATCACCAGTGCAGTTTCTTCGCGATCGTGAACTCGGTATACGCGGAACCAGTGAACGCATAGTCAGACAAGGAGTTGTTATCAACACGTGCACTCCATATTACTGGCCTTATCACTTGAGGCGTAAAGCGTACAGACACTTGTGGAAACATATGATTGATGAAGAAGAGGAAGAAAAGGAAGAAGAGGAAGAAGAAGACCTAAGAATGTTAAGATGCCGTAGATGGATAGTTCGTAATATTCCATATTATTTTAAAGTGCGCGATGAAGCATACTATAACCGTGGCGCGATGAAAATTATTGAAAAGATCAAGAGGTACGACTTTGAGACTCTGTACATTCAGATTCGTACAGGTATTGGGAAGTACGTCGAATTGGCGGTGATAAACAACTTGAAGTCTTCGGTATATATATGCATTTGGAATTATCCATCGATTATTCTTGAAAACGCTTTTGATGATGACGCAATTGATGATTGTGACGACATCGATGCTATTGATGATGCTCTTTGGCGACTTACTTACAAAGATACCCCCCACTTCAATCTTAATGATTTTGTGAGTATGCACTATCACGTTCAAGGATGCCAACGGTTTTGTTTATCGTGTAAAAGAGTCACATGCAAGTGCTCCGTAGAAATTTGTGACGTGCTTTAAACAATAGTGTGTAAAAGGACTCAAAAATATGGAAGACTTTGAGCAAATTGAACGCGACCTGTTGGAGCAGTTGCGCCAAGTCGCTACCTTAGGCGAATATTTCGCGTGGGCGCAGCGATGCGAGGAAGTCGTTGGACAGCTCGAAGAACACAGTCGCGCCAAGCGTCCGCGGCTCGCGCCTGGAAAGAGAACATCTTTGCTGCAAATAATCGCGCGACTCGAGTGTGCAAAGATTCGATTACAGAGACGTTTCATACACAGTGGTGGTGAGTACGCGAGCACCAGTAGTGGTGGCAATAACGCGGAAAGACTCGTTTGGCGAGAGATCGAGACCGCGTTCGAAAGTCGTATACTGACCGGTGCGGTGATTAATTCCGAGCACATCGAACCTCGTCAATTTCTTGAAGATGCGAGAGAGATTGTACTCGATCGTGTGCGGAACGTCATGCAAAGACATGACAATGTAAAGATAAACACTGTGTTTAACGGTGAATTTGTGGCAGGTGACAAATGCGCGAATAAAAGTATCGCTACAAAAAACTATGAACTCTTTCGTACGTCCGACCTGCGAGAATGGTACGACATGCGCGTTATCGAGCTTACCTTAGCAACTCTGGAGGAATTTCAGGAACGCGACAGCGGGTGGGCGTTGTCGCGTATACTCAATTTAATGGTTAACGTGAACAAATATAATCCATTGCACGCAGGGTGTTTTGTGGAAATCCCGCAAGAAATTAAATTGAAAAAAGCGGTGATCAACGTGCAATCAAGAGACAATGCATGTTTTGCGTGGTCGGTGGTAGCTGCTCTGCATCCAGCCAAAACAAATGTAAATCAACCATTCTCATACCCCCGTTATACATCAGTGTTAAATTTTAAAGACATTGAGTTCCCCATGTCTCTGAAAAAAATTAGTACATTTGAACGACTCAACGACGTGTCGATCAATGTATATGCCATCGAGAAGAAAGAGAAACTCGTAATTTTACCGATACGACTCACCGACAGTAAAAAGAATTAACATATCAATTTACTGTACCTGCCAGATCAGCAAGACGACAACGTGGGACATTTCGCGTGGATCAAAAACCTATCCCGCCTCGTGAGCTCGCAAATCAATAGATATGCACACAGGAAATACTTTTGCGATCGGTGAGTATACATTTAAAAAATAAAAGTAAAATTGTACAATAATTTTTATATAAAAGATATATTTAAAAAAATTTGATTATTATTTACAGATGTTTGCACTATTTTCACACGAGCGAGAGATTGGAAGCCCACGCCGTTGACTGTGAGCAGATGAATGACTGCGCTATCCGACTACCGAGCGAGGACGACAAATGGCTGAGCTTCCACAATTATAACAGAAAGGAGCGGGTTTCGTTCGTGGTATACGCCGACCTTGAATGCACCCTGGAGAAAACGGATGCTGATCCGCAAGCGTCCACGTACGCCTATCAACATCATCAGGTATTTAGCGTCGGATACTACGTGCGGTGCTCGTACGACGACTCGTTATCTATGTATCGGTTTCGTCGCGATAAGGATTGCATCGCATGGTTCGCCGATGAACTTAAAAGATTAGCGCATCGCGTAAAAGGTATCCTATCCGCAAATATCCCCATGGTAACTCTCTCGAATGAACAGTGGAAAAAGTTTAACAGCGCAACGCAGTGTCACATTTGCGAAAAACCGTTCGCGCCGGACGACGTACGAGTACGCGATCATTGCCATTTGACCGGTCGTTACAGAGGTCCCGCACATTCAAATTGTAATTTAAATTATAAAGATTCCCATTACATTCCCATAATTTTTCACAATTTATCCGGATACGACGCGCATTTTATCATAAAAGAAATAGCTACCGCGTTCGAAGGTTCGGTCGACGTACTACCGATAACAAAAGAAAAGTATATTTCGTTTACAAAACACGTGAAAGATACCGCCGAAAGATCAGATTCGCGAAGTGATATAAAGTTACGGTTCATCGATTCATACAAATTTCTGAGTAGCAGCCTCGATAAATTAGCATCTTTTCTGTGCAGAGATAAGTTAAAAATTGTACGTTCTGAATTTTCACA